>CM076572.1:1213473333-1213616533 GCA_034641835.2 Pinus albicaulis | reverse complement strand
CCAACATTATAAAAGGTGGGAGAGCCTTCTCATTTGGCATTCTTGTTGTTGATGATATTTGAGCTAGACTTTGTCTTCTTGAGCACGCTGGTTGTTTAGCCTGTCTGCAGCACTGTTTAGTGCGTTGAGTGTCTCCGGTCGGAGATCTCACCCTTAGCCCCGGGGGACTTCGAGTGCCTGCTCGGGTAAGGTCATTTCTTCAGTCTTTAACGGGAGGTTTGGTTGGTTGTTTTGCTGAGGAGCTGGGCTTCTCTTGTGACTGCGCAGTCCCTGGGAGAGAGGACGCAGTTCTACTTGGAGGTGTTCCGGTGTGGGGTTTTCTGCAGGAGTTTCAGTTGATATCCAGAGGAGAGGATCAGTCTTTGCCAGCAGGAGGTTTCCTGAGGAGTTTGTGGCACAGTTTCAGCTATTATCATTTGGCATCTGCGCTGAGCCTTGCAGAGGCAGCGTAATTCCTTGAGGAGGGTTTCTTTGGTGATTTTCGGAGGCTGACCATTTTTGATATGGTTTCTGGGTTTTGTCCGGGGTGGTGAGTATAGGTGGTCTGCAGATTCTCAGCTCATTCGGGCAAGGGGATTAGCCCCTAGTTTCAGTCCATTCCAGCAGCAGCAGTTTTACGGCAGTTTTCCAGCAGCTGGGACGCAGTTTCTTATAGCAGCCATTTCCAGTATTTCTGAGAGAGTTCTTCACTTGCCTTGAGCAAGAATAGGTGCTATCATTCTGATCATCTATTTTATTTCATTATATTCTCAGATTAATAAAATGGCTTACCATTCCCGTAATTTTTATGAGTATTTGCTTTATGTTCGATTTCTGGCATTTTCTATATTGTCGTATTCTTGTATTGTTGTCTATTTCCCTTTCGGGATATTACATTATATTCCATTGCTGAATTTTTGCGAAATATTGTCACAGCTTTCTTAAGAAGGGATTCTAGTGTATAAAAGTTAAATATTTATTGTAAAAGCCTTTTCGAAATTGGAGCTTTTCCTCACAATAAAGGAAGCTCTCATCATTATAAAAAGAAGTTAATAAAAAGCTGATGTTTCTTGAGGGATCTTGGGAATTTTTTCCCATCGTATCTCACCTACTCATTTAGAGGGAGGAAATCTTCTTGAGTGGTTAACTTTCTTTTGTCTAGTTTCTAATTTGCTCAACTAACTTACTTGCATTCATCATTTTGTTTTCTAATCTAATCTAGTTGTGAATGTAATATTCCCAATTAGTGATACCTAATTGGAAATATTAATTTTGACGAATTTTGCTTAATTATATTTGGAGCGTGAATAAAGTGAGTAAAATATTAATTAACTCACTTGGGATAAAATACTTTCCTAAAGTCCACAACGAAATCAAAGGAGTGGGGCCTAGTGGGGCCTTAGTGGCCAAGTGGACAGCGCAGGAGAGGGATGCAAACCACGTGGGCAGCGTGGGGCCTACCTCACGCAGATGAAAGGGACAGCGTGGGCCAAGGAGCACATAGAGGAGGTGGGGCCTAGAGAGGGAGAGGCCCAGCGTTATAAAAGGGAGGAGAGCCCCCTCATTTGTTCATTCATGTTTATGCATATTGAGCTAGTCATTTCGACTTGGAGCACGCTGGCTGTTTAGCTTGTCTACATCACTGAGTGCATCGGGTGTCTCTGTTCGAAGATCCCACCCTCAGCCCCGGGAGACTTCGAGTGCTTTCTCGGTGATGTAGTTTCATTAGTATTTTGCAGGAGGATCGGTGTTTGCATTCGTGGGAGGAGCAGAGCCATAGAGACTGCGCAGTCTTGAGAGGGAGGATGCAGTCCATCTTGAGGGAGCTCTGGAGTGGCACTATTTTGGAGGATTTTTGCCGAAGGATTGAGCAAGGTACCAGATGTTTGAAGGTGGGCTTCCCGACCCCAAAGTTATGACTTTTCATTGGTATAGTTGAGTAATTTTTCTTATTTGTCATGGGCACTTTTGGGCATGGATTGGTGGGGGGATTCGGTGGAAAGTGCAGATTAAGTCTGTATTCTTGTCTCCACTACCCGATTTCGTGGTTACCCTTGTATGCTAGTGCCGTGGGATCTCCTTTACTGACCATTAGCTTTAGGATTGGCACTACATGGGAAATCTCTATTTTGGTTGCATGGTCCCGTTTCCTGACACCATCTACATCACTCCCCTTCCACTCATTTAAGCCCCATTCATCTCTTTTCCCATTTGGGTCCACATGTGTCCACTGTGTCCACATAGGGTTAGCCTCTCCCTCCCCTTGTCCACACCTTGAGTCGGGGCCTAGAACGATGTCTCGGAGGTTGATGCAGCTAAAAAGAAAAGAAAAAGCATAATTTGGCCACTCTCAATAGGAAATGTACCACATAATGCAAAAGCTGGACGAGACATACAAATTTAGCACGTGGGCAAAAGCCAAACATGAGCTCTACCCCTTACCCATGGCCATCACCCTGGTTCCTATGGGCCTTAGATGAGGCCCCTCCATCATTAAGGAACTCGTGATTGTCCCAACCCTTGGTGGGCAATGAAATGCCCCACCTTAAGGGTGTATCCACTGCTACATATTTCACATCATGCTCTCATCCCTTGGAGCCCCGAGCAATTATGAAGAAAAATCAATCAAAGGAAAAAGACATATGAAGAAGGGTGGAAAAATAATGGCGAGGGTAACTCATGTACCATGATTTTCTCCCTCCTACACTCATATACCCAGGTGTGGACTTCCCTTTTTATAAGTGTCCCATGCGAACGCGTCCCCTAGGGTGGGGGATGCGCCTCAATGCTCCGGGGACAGGGAAACTCATGGGGAAACGTTTCCCCCATGTCCCCTTTTTGGGGAAACTTTGGGAAACTCCGGGGGGACCTTTTTTCTGGCGATGAAACATGACTCCTTTGCATGGACGCCGGGGGGACGCAAGGGGGATGCAGGGGGGATGTGAGGGGGACGCAAAGGGGTGCGTCCCCCCTTTTTTTGTCTAATAATTTTTATAAAACATTAAAAATTAAAAAAAATACAAATTAAAAAATATGAAAAAATAATAAAAAATGAAACTATATTAAAGTTTAAAACTTATTTTTTATTTAAATTAAATAAATAAATCAAATTATATTAAAATTTAAAACTTAAAAAAAATTAAAAACAATAAGAAAAATAAAAAACTTGAAGTATATTAAAACTTATAACTTACTATTTATTAATATTATTTAGTACTTTTTGAGAAATTTACTAGTATTTCGCTGCTAGACTTCAACATAATGTCATTGTCATTGTCATATGATGAATTTACTTTTTATCGTTTTTGAAAATTTGATGTGCATTGCATAATTTCAATTGTTAAATGATGAATTTATTAATTTAATTTAGATGTATCTTGCATCATTCCAAATGATGAATTTAGATGGAACATTGCATAATGTCAATTGATGGATTCAATTTAGTAATTTGCTTATAGATTTACAATGCAGAAATGTCAAATGATAATTCATAAATGAAAATAGTCTAATATGTAATGATGATCATATTTAGTCTTTAGATGTACATTTCATAATTATTAATATTTTCTATTTAGTTATTGACATATGTGTGGGATTTTTTAATTTTTTTTTTATATATTAAATTTAATAATTTATAATTTTATAATTTTTATGACTCTGACGTGCCCTCGTTTCCCTGAAAATTCCCTAAATTTTGGGGTTGCTTATATACGTCCCCCTTGTGCGTATCCCCACTCCCGCATTTCCCTGTCTTAGAAACTCGGTGGAACATTGATTTTTATAGCTACCCTTATGCCAGGAGATGTGGTCTGGATGATCCCCTCGTCCCCACTCCATTCCATTACAATATCATTTTCCACCTACCGCTTGAGGGATGTACTATGGACATGTCATCCCCTTTAAAGGTTGAAACCACCTAATAGGGTCCTTGATTAACCCCCTTCTTGAGCTTGGAGACACTTGTACATGCCAAAGGCCACTATGGAAGGGCATGCTACCATGAAGTGCCCCATTGGTTCCATGACTTGTAAGCTCTTTTACTTGATTATTTTGATGACTTGTTGTATTGGAGGGCAAGGGAACGCATTGGATCTTATGCAGGATTGCACGTGGGTCTCCATATACGGGGTCCTAGCCCTCTAGAGGGTCACATTGGCACTTGTAGGGTGAGCGTTGAGAGCCATGGGCCTCCACCATAGCAGAGATTACTTCATGGAACCCCAACAATGCTCATTGATTGCTCGTGTTCCACCTTTTGGATGAGGATGATGCACCTGGTTCACCATGCTCGGTTGGCTCGACACTTGCACCATACACGTGGCAGATGTTCCAAGGTCCAGAGGATTGTATCTCACTGCAGAGGGAGGGCTTATGTCATCATTCTAGCCCTTACAGATGGTTTACAAGCATTTTCAATCCACTTGGAGACCCATGAGGATGTCGTTGTGCCCCCACACCCAATTGGGAGCACCATAGGTTCTCACTTGGAAAACAAGGGGCCAACCCCTTGTCCACTATGTTTGGAGTCCATTTCTACATCATGGCACTCTTGGGGCTTATTTAGGCCTCCTCAAAGGCCCAACAACTCATTTTATTGATCATTCAACTCTCTTGATGTGAAAATTCCTGAATACATAATGCAAAAATCCTACTGTAGTATCATGGTTTACTTCTCCTACTTGATTAATTTATACAAGTTATTTTCAGAAAATACCGAAGTAAACACAATTAACAACCTACACAAATGCAAATCATTTACTAAATATTACGCTCATTCAACAAAGTGACACACAAAATTTTGGACATAAGTCCCCGGAAAAACCCAATGCAGGAAAACCGGTGCAGCAGATATGAGTGTTTATTGTTATTAAGTAGATTCTGAGTTCAACAAATTTGGGCACCAAATCTGGTTAACCCGACAAAGGAAAAGTAAATCTGTAGCTAACTTTCTGTTTTGAGACCAAGATTGTTACTGATCCACACCCTCAAATGAAATTTACAAGACTCAGCCTGATTCTGGCCGTAGACACTCTAGTGCTGCTCCTGAAGCCCCAATGTCAACCCTGATAGGCCTTTGCGCTGCTCAGAAGGGGACTGCGTAACCCCAGAGTGGGTGACACAGTCCTTACGCTGCCTCTGGAGGCCTCTGCATAACTCTGGAAGCCCTCTGAAGCTGCAACGCTTCCCCTCTTGGGCCTGCGTAGCAGCTGAAGCTGTGCTGCGCAACTGCTGCGTAACTGCTGCCGCTGCTACCCTTGCTCCTTTGCGCTGATCCTGAAAGCTGCTCCTCTGCCTCTTGCTGACTCTTGGCTCCAGGATCAGATCATCCCCTCAGCCAATACCGCCCCTCGCTGCAGAAAACTCCTCTGGAAATTCTTAGCAAACCCTGTCCTAGAATTCTAGCTTAGTTTCTCAGCTCTGCCTCTGTGTGTGTGTCTCCAACTGACCCTCAAGCCTTTCTCTTATACTTTTTCGTTGAACACACCAACGACCGTGATTAAATCACTCATCAACGACTGAGATTAAAAGACTTCTTGATCCGCGTCATTTAGAACATTTCAGCACATGTGTTAATTAATTCACTTTAATTATTTAATTTCCCTAAGTTTAGACTTAGGAAATACATTAAAATAATTAATTATTTGAATAACTTTAACACCAGATGAAATTTCTCCAAACGCTTTCTGGGTTTTGGAGGTGATGTGTTTCTTAGCCCCTCCACAATGTTTCAGGGCTAGAGCACACCCAATGCTACCCCAACTACACAAAATCTCAACGCTCCCTCTTAGCACGGAGTGTGCTCTAGCAATACATCCACACCATGTATTGCAAGATCTTGGAATTGGTTTCTGTGCTGCTAATGCTTGGCCTGCTACCCTCCATCCACTACACTGCTACTTTCTGTACTGCTGCCCATGTCACTACAACTGACACTACCACATTTGTACTGCAGCTGCCTCTCAACTTGCTGCATCATGCTATCCATAGCACTACCATTGCTAACTGCTGCACTGTAACTTAGTTGCCGAGAAGTAAGCAATTGAAAGACTCCTGCCCAATCGTTGACAAACAAGTCAGGCTGCATCCCATCATTGAAGCTCCATTGGCTACTGATTTACGCTGTCCTCCTGAAGCTACTGCATTGCTACAGCTCTGCACTGCGTGAGCACTGCCTCTTTGCGTTGCTGAAGTCCCATCAGCCTCTGCGCTGCTGCTACCTCTGCATTGCGTTGCTCTCTTTACAACACTTCAGATCTGCCCTCTGCTTCACTATGACCTTCTGCAACCATCTCCTACTTGTCCCGCTATCGTCTTCAAGCTCTCGTAGCTTGTATGTGATCCAAGAGTAGGGCTGACTCAAGGATCCCGCGACTTGATCTGTAGCTGCTCTACAGATCCATGCCACCCAACCTTTTCTCTTGAGGCACACGAGCACTCATGGCTGCATCATTATCAGAGCCATCATCCTTTGCTGCTGCAGCCTTGGATTAAGAAGATCCTTTGTCCTTTTTCTTAGGACAAGTGCTGACGAATTATCATATTAAAATGTTGCAGCAAAACATAGTAAATTTATCGAATTAACGAGTTGCAACTGAACATAATATGCTATCAAATTAACGAGTTGCAGAAATGTAAAGAAACTAAGTTACAAAATATGCTATCAAATTAACGAGTTGCAGAAATGTAAAGAAACTAAGTTACAGAATATGCTATCAAATTAACGAGTTGCAGAAATGTAAATAAACTAAGTTACAGAATTGAAACTGGAAACTAATCTACAAGGTTATAGGCAATACTTCACTAAGGGGCCCTACCTCCTTAGGTGAGGCACTGGTCATAAAAGTAGACTGCCTAAGTTAGCAACACACCATTCACACAGAACATAGTAGGAAATGGAACAAAACCACAATCTTTATATTAACAAAAGTTCAAAAAGAAAAATACAATTATTTCTTCTCCTCCCTAGCTTGAGTAGAGCAGGGTGTTTTATACAAAACACTATAGTCTAAATTGGATTAAGGGGTCAAAGGATAGCCATGAGAATCTTCAGAGTCTTAGGCTATTCCTTCCTAGTTATAGCAATTCACCAAAAGGTTGAAAATATCAAACAAGTGTTGACTCATTTAGTTGTTGTGACAAGTGGCAACTTATTGATCTTTTATTGTGGTTAACCTTTCTTTGATGGAAACCAACTACATCTTGTCACTTTCTTCATTACGTTGTCAACACTAGTTGTCATGCAACATGCTAATGATAGTGATGCGGCTAGAGGTTGGTTGGAGGTGCTTTGTGTCAGCTATCCATGAGTGTCAGTAGCTTATCCTCAACGATTAACTATTAGCGCTTTGCAACATCAGGCTTAGGTGTGTTGCAACAACTGGAGTTGCAGTTTTCGCCCTGTGGTCATGCTGCAGCAATGAGAATTGCAACAACTAGGTGCCAGGGTATTGCAACAATATGGTTTGAAAATTCGACTGCAGTATCATGGTTTACTTCTCCTATTTGATTTAAATTATACAAGTTATCTTCAGAAATTAGATTCAGAAAATGTCGAAGTAAACACAACTAACAACCTACACTTGCAGATCATTTACTGAATATTACGCTCATTCAGACAAAGTGACACACTGATTTTTGGACGTAAGTCCCCGGAAAAACCCAAAGCGGGAAAACCGGTGCAGTAGATATGAGGGTTTATTTATTAAGTAGAATCTGAGTACAACAATTCTGGGTTCCAGATCTGGAAAACCCGACAGAGAATAAAAGAAATCTGTAGCTAACTTGTTGTTCCAAGACCAAATATCTGACTGATCCACACCCTCAAACGAGATTTACAAGACTCAGCTTGGCTCCGGCCCTAGAAACCCCAGTGCTGCCCTTGAAGCCCCAGCGTCAGCCCTGCTAGGATCTGGGTGCCACTGCGGTGCTCAAAGAAGGACTGCATAACCCCAGAGTGGGTGACGCAGTCCTTATGCTGCCTCTGGAGGTCTCTGCATAACTTTTGAAGTTGCAGCACTGCCCCTTTCTGGGTCTGCGTAGCGGCTGAAGCCCCTGCGCTGTGCAACTGCTGCGTAGCTGTTGCTGTTGCTCTCTACTCCTCTGCGCTGTCCTTGTTTGCTGCTCCTCTGCCTCTTGCTGACTCTTGCCTCCAGGATCAGATCATCCCCTCAGCCAACACTACCCCTTGCTGTAGAAAATTCTTCCGAAAATTCTTAGCAAACCCTACCCTAGAATTCCAGATCAGTCTCTCAGCTCTGCCTCTGTGTGTGTCTCCAACTGACCCTCAAGCCTTTCTCTTATACTTTTTCGATAATCTCATCAATGACCGAGATTAAAACATTCATCAACGACTGAGATTAAAAGACTGCTTCATCCGTGTCTTTTAGAACATTTCAGCACATGTGTTATTTAATTCACTTTATCCATTAAAATAAATAATTATTTGAATAACTTGAACACCAGCCGAAATTTCACCAAACACTTTCTGGGTTTTGGAGTTCAAGTGTGTCTTAGCCCCTCCACAAAATTTTAGGGCTAGAGCACACCCAATGCTACACCAACTACACAAAATCTCAACACTCCTTGACACGGAGTGTGCTCTAGCAATACATCCACACCATTCACTGCATGTTGAGATTTTGTGTATTTGGGGTAGCATCAATTGTGCTCTAGGTCCCAAATTTTGAGGAAGGACTAGAGTACACTTGATCTACAAGACCCAGAAATGGATTTGGGAATTTTCATCTGGTTTAGGACATATTAATTAATTAATTATTTTAATGTATTTCCTAAGTTAAAACTTAGGGAACTTAAATAATTAAAGTGAATTTAATCAAACATGTGATGAAATTGTCTTAAGTCACATGGACCAAGCTTTCTTTTAATCTTAGCCATTGATTCAAGATTTGATCATGGCCGTTGGTTTCCCAACGAAAAAAGTATAAAGGAAAGGCTTAGGGTCATTTGTAAAGACACAATGGCAGAGCACTGAAGCTAAGCTGAGATTGTAGGGCGGGTTTGCTAAGAATTCTCAGAAATGTTTCAGCTGTAGAGAGGGGAATTTAGGCCAATGGGATGATCTGATCCCAGGGTCTAGAATCAGTAAGAGGCAGAGATCAGCTCAAAGAGGCAGCGAAGAGAAGCAGGAGAGCAACAGCAGGAAGGGCAGCAACTGTGCTGCACAGTCCCTCAAGGACAGTGTGATTTTCAGTTGGAAACCCTCAGGGGTTACGCAGAGACCCTAAGGGGCAACGTAAGGCCTGCGTCACCCAGTCTGGGGTAACGCAGCCCTTTCCGAAGCAGCGCTGAAGGTCAGAGGGGCTTTAGAGGCTGATGCAAAGGTTTCAAGGGCAACGCTGGGGTTTCTAGGCACTAATTTTGGCTGGGTTCTGTAAATCCCATTTGATTGTGTGGATCAATCATTATTTTGGCCCTAGATCAACCAGTGAGCTGTAGATCTATTATTTCTCTGTCGGGTTTTCCAGATCTGGAACCCATGCTTGTTGTATTTAGAAAATTTTTAATAATAAAACCCTCTAGCAACCAGAAGACCAGTTTTCCCGCATTGGGTTTTTCCGGGGACTATTTGTCCAGAAATAACTGTGTCACTTTGGCTATGTGTTCATGAACTTGTTCTAGATCTAGATTGGTGGAGATCTGTTATGTGTTTTGCTTCGATTTTAACTTGAATTCATTCAGTTAATAACTTATCTAAGTAGGAGGAGCA
This sequence comes from Pinus albicaulis, assembly GCA_034641835.2. NCBI lineage: Eukaryota > Viridiplantae > Streptophyta > Pinopsida > Pinales > Pinaceae > Pinus > Pinus albicaulis. The sequence goes on along the minus strand of CM076572.1, from coordinate 1,213,606,827 downwards.
TAACTAGATTAACAGTAAAAATTTCTGCATAAAGTATAAAGATTCAGAAATTTCCATATGGTATCAGAGCAATTGCAGATCTAGGAGGGTCACCAGCAAGAGAATGAAGGTTCTAGCTGCAGAAACACAGATTTGAAGGGACAACGCAGTTTTCAGAGGCAGATTCATGCAGAGGGAAGGGTGACGCAGTCTAACACTGTCTCCTAGCAAGCCCACGCAATTACTGCGCAAAGGCAACTCAGAAACATCGCTGGATTAGTTTGAAGCTTGCTAGTGTGATGCAGATCTGAATCTGTCAGATCCAGAAAATATTGAAGAAAATTTGTAGAAATTCAGAAGGTGTTGGTGGGGTTAAATTTCTGAAGTGTTCAGATTTTAAGCCTAAGCAAAAGTGACAAAGAGCAGGAGGAGATAAGCTTCTCAGAGAGTTTCTAGCCAAAGAAACTTGCAGATTGATCAGAGGATCAAATAGAGCTGAATCATAGTTGATTTAGCAGATTTCCAAGGAGGGAAATCAGTTGTCAGAGGGAGTAGAAGGTGCCTGTTTCGCCAAGGGCCTTAGATCCATTTCTCTAGCAAAGAGAAAAGGAAGTTCTGACACATTCAGAGCAGATGGCTCCTCATGGACTGCGTGATCAGGACAGGTTGAATGGCCTTTCCAACTGCTTAGTTTGGAAGGTAAGGATCCTGATAGTCCTTGAGGCATATAATCTTAGAGACCATGCAGAGCAAACTCTGGCCATGCCGACCGATCCGAATCTCCTCCAGAAGCATAAGGAAGCTGCTGGGCATGCCAAGCAGCTGATCATGGATGGAATTAAGGACCATATTGTACCACACTTGGCTGAGAAGAAGACAGCTAATGAGATGTGGAAGGTCTTGATCTCCCTATATGAGGGAAAATTTGTCAAAAGAAAGATATTGTTGGAGACACATATGAGGTCATTCATGATGACCAAGGGAGAAGACATGGAGCATTTCCTCTTCAGACTGCAGTCAATCAGAGATCAGTTGACTGCAACTGGTGCTAAGGTTGAAGACGATGTGATGGTCATGACTACCCTCAATGCAGTCACAGATGAGTGGGAAACCTTTGTCCAAAGTATCTTGGGTAGAGCAGACCTCCCAGATTGGGACAACTTGTGGTCAATTCTGCGTCAAGAAGAACTCCGCAGATTCACCAAGAAGCAGTATAGCTCTGGATCGAGCAAAGTGAAGAAGGAAGATGAAGAAGATGTAGCCTTGGCATCAAAGAGGTAGTAGGGAAAGAAGAAGAAGGATCTGTCAAAGATCAAGTACTTCCAGTGTGGTGAAATGGGATATTTTGCCAGCAATTGTCCTCAGAAGAAAAAGGACAAGGAAGACTCTTCTTCCAAGGCTGTTGTGGCAGATGATGGGTCGGAAGATGATGCAGCCATGAATGCTCATGAACCACGAAGGTGGGGCGACATGGATATGTAGAGGAGCTACATAGTCTGAGGCAGGATCCTTGAGCAACTCATCTCTTGGGTCACATGCGAGCTACAACAACCTTAAGACAATAGCAGGACAAGAGGAGCAGTGGGTGCATAGATCACAGATGAAGCAGAGGCAGATCTGAAGGCTAGAAGGAGCAGCGCAGAGAGAGCAAAAACAACAACGCAGAGGTTGATGTGATTTCAAAAGCGCAGAGCAGAGCTGCTTATGCAGTGCAGAGCTGCAGCAACGTAGAAGGCTTCAGAGGGACAACGCAGTGCAGTAGCAGCGTGAGAGATTTCAGCACAAGGGGCTGATGTGACTTTAGTAGTGCAGAGGGAGTCTGGTTACGCGGTACAGAGCTGTAGCTGTGCATCATCCTTCAGATGCCAGCACAGATCTGTAGCCTATGGAGCTTCAGTGATGAGGATGCATCCCATCTGACTTCTCTGTCAAAGATTGGGTAGGAGATTTAGTTGTTTCTCTCAACAACTGAAGTTGCAGTGCAGCAGATGAGAAGTGGCAGTGCTATGAGCAGCACAAATGCAACATATTGAGAGGGAGCTGCAGTACAGAGGTTTCAGTGGCAGTGGCAGAGTCATGGGCAGCAGTACAGAATGGCAACAACAGTGCAGAGTTTAGTGGCAGTAGGCCGAACATCAACAACACAAAACCAGTGCCCAAAATCTTGTAATGCATAGTGTGATGTATTGCTAGAGCACACCTTTGATGGTAAGAGGGAGTGTTGAGATTTTGTGTATTTGGGGTAGCATCAGTTGTGCTCTAGGTCCCAAATTTTGAGGAAGGACTAGAGTACACTTGATCTACAAGACCCAGAAATGGATTTGGGAATTTTCATCTAGTTTAGGAGATATTAAATTAATTAATTATTTTAATGTATTTCCTAAGTTAAAACTTAGGGAACTTAAATAATTAAAGTGAATTTAATTAAACATGTGATGAAATTGTCTTAAGTCACACGGACCAAGCTTTCTTTTAATCTTAGCCATTGATTCAAGATTTGATCATGGTTGTTGGTTTCCCAATGAGAAAAGTATAAAGGAAAGGCTTGGGGTCATTTTTAAAGACACACAGTGGCAGAGCACTGAAGCTAAGCTGAGATTCTAGGGTGGGTTTGCTAAGAATTCTCAGAAGTGTTTCAGCTGTAGAGAGGGGAATTTAGGTCAAGGTGATGATCTGATCCCAGGGTCTAGAATCATTAAGAGGCAGAGATCAACTCAGAGAGGCAGCGCAGAGAAGCAGGAGAGCAATAGCAAGAAGGGTAGCAACTATGCTATGCAGTCCCTCAAGGACAGCGTGATTTTCAGCTGGAAACCCTCAGGGGTTACGCAGAGACCCTAAGGGGCAGCATAAGGCTTGCTTCACCTAGTTTGGGGTAACGCAACCCTTTTCGGAGCAGCGTTGAGGGTCAGAGGGGCTTCAGAGGCTTCAGGGGCAGCGCTGGGGTTTCTAGGCCCTAATTTTAGCTGACTTTTGTAAATCCTGTTTGAGGGTGTGGATCGGTCATTATTTTGGCCCTAGATCAGCCAGTGAGTTGTAGATCTATTATTTCTCTGTCGGGTTTTCCAAATCTGGAACCCAGGCTTGTTGTATTCAGAAAATTCTTAACAATAAAACCCTCTAGCAGCTATAAGACCAATTTTCCCGCATTGGGTTTTTCCGAGGACTATTTGTCCAGAAATAATTGTCACTTTGTCTGTGTGCATGAACTTGTTCTAGATCTGGATTGGTGGAGATTTGTTATGTGTTTTGCTTCGATTTTAACGTGAATTCCTTCAGTTAATAACTTATCTAAGTAGGAGGAGCATAACCAGATTAACAGTAAATTTTTTTGCATAAAGTATAAAGATTCAAAAATTTCCACACTGCAAGATCTTGACATTGGTTTCTGTGCTGCTGATGCTTGGCCTGATGCTCTCCATCCACTGCACTACTGCTCTCTGTACTGCTGCCCATGCCACTGCCACTGACACTGCCACATCTGTACTGTAGCTCCCTCTCAACTTGCTGCATCATGCTGCCCATAGCACTGCCATTGCTAACTGCTACACTGCAACTCAGTTGCCGAGAAGTTAGAAAATGAAGGACTCCTGCCCAACTGTTTGAAAGATAAGTCAAGCTGCATCTGTCACTGAAGCTTCCTAGCTGCTGATTTACGCTGTCCTCGTGAAGCTACTGCGCTGCTTCAACTCTGCACTGCGTGAGCTCAGCCTTTCTGTGCTGTTGAAGTCCCATCAGCCTCTGCGCAGCTGCCACCATGCTGCTGTTGCCTCTGCATTATGCTGCTCCCTCTTCAGCTCTTCAGTTCTGCCCTCTGCTTCACTGTGACCTTCTGCAACCATCTCCCGACTCATCCCGCTACCGTCTTAAAGCTCCCGTAGCTCGTATGTGATCCAAGTGTAGGGTTGACTTAAGGATCCCGCCAATGTTTGTAGGTGCTCTACAGATCCATGTCACACCACCTCTTCTCTCGAGGCACATGAGCACTCATGGCTGCATCATCATCAGAACCATCATCCTTTGCTGCTGTAGCCTTGGATTTAGAAGATCCTTTGTCTTTCTTCTTAGGACAAGTGCTGGTGAAGTGTCCAAGTTCGCCATAGTTAAAGCACCGGACCTTGGAAAAGTCCCTTTTCTTCTTCCCTTGTTGTTTTCTTTCCTTTGATGCAAGGGCTGCATCATCTTCCTCTTATTTCTTCACTCTGACTGTCCCACCACTGATATTATGCTTCTTGGTGATCCTCCTGATCTCCTCTTAGCGGAGGATAGCCCACATGTCTGCCTAGGATGGTAACACCGCTCTGCCTAGTATACTCTGGACAAATGTTTCCCATTCCTCAGAGATTGCATTCAGGGCAGTCCTTACTAAGAGTCCTTTGTCTGGAGTTGCATCCATGCCAACCAGTTGGTCTCGGATGGTCTGAAGTCGGAAAAGGAAAGGATTTGTTTCCTCACCCTTCTGCATCTGGAAAAGCCTCATCTGATTCTCTAAGAGCATTTTTCATTGGACAGAGCTTCCTTGATACATCGCTTCTACAGCGACCCACATGTCATTTGCCGTGTTCTTATCGACAGTATGTGGGACTACGTGATCCTTTACTCCATCCAAGATCAAGCGCTTAGTCTGCACTTGATTTTCCTTAAATTTCTTCAGAGGATCAGGATCTGCAGGCACAACTAGAACACTCGTTGCATGGTCCTTGATGCCATACTCATCTAGGACTGATAGGATCCGTGCCCTCCAGATGACAAAGTTGGACACACCGTCCAACCTGTCCTGGTCTCTCAACCCATGAGAAGCCATCTAGCTCAAATTTGATAGAAACAGTTCTCTTCTCCCTCCTTTTGTGACTATAGAAACTCTGGATCTGGGTTTCTTGGTGACTAGAAACCCTCTAGTAACTACTTCTTCTGAAAACTGATTTCCCTCCTGGAAATCTTCCACCCAAACACAATCGGACAGAACTCTCTGGTCACCCTCCTGATCGAATCTCAGATCTGTTTGGCTTATATCTGCTGAGTAGCTATCTTCCTCCCGCCTTTGTTGAATTAGCTAGGCACAATTCTGCACCGGAAGAATCTCCACCACACCAGAACTGCTGAAGAGCTGAAGCACTGCTTCCGGATCTTGGCAAGGCTTTTCTGCAACAGGAAGAATGATTGGACTACGTATCACTGATTGGCCCAACGTAGCCTCAGCGCTGCTCAAAAGTGGACTGCGTAACCCCAAACTAGGTGACGCAGTCCTTAAGCTGGCCTGGATGGCTTTGCGTAAGCCTGATGGCTTTTTGAATTAGGAACGCTGTCCCTTCTTGGATCTGCGTTGTCCTGTTGCCAAGTTGCCCCTTCCAGATCTCTGCTGCTATCCTGCAGAAAAAATATTCATCAGCTGATTTGATGGAGATTCAACTTGATCTGCTATCGCTTTGATACCATGTGAAAATTCTACTGCAGTATCATGGTTTACTTCTCCTACTTGATTTAAATTATACAAGTTATCTTCAAAAATTAGATTTAGAAAATACCGAAGTAAACACAACTAACAGCCTACACATGCAGATCATTTACTGAATATTACATTCATTCAGACAAAGTGACACTGATTTTTGGACGTAAGTCCTCGAAAAAACCCAAAGCGGGAAAACCGATGCAGCACATATGAGGGTTTATTTATTAAGTAGAATCTGAGTACAACAATTCTGGGTTGCAGATATGGAAAACCCGACAGAAAATAAAAGAAATATGCAGCTAAGTTGTTGTTCCAAGACCAAATATTTGACTGATCCACACCCTCAAACGGGATTTACAAGACTCAGCCCGGATTTGGCCCTAGAAACCCCAGTGCTGCCCCTGAAGCCCCAACGTCAACCCTTCTAGGCTCTGCATGCCACTGCGCTGCTCAAAGAGGGACTGTGTAACCCTAGAGTGGGAGACGCAGTCCTTACGCTGCCTCTGGAGGCCTCTGCGTAACTTTTGAAGCTCCCTGAAGCTGCAACACTACCCCTTTCTAGGACTGCGTAGCACCTGCATAGTAGCTGAAGCCCCTGCGTTGTGCAGTTGCTGCGTAGCTACTGCTGCTGCTCTCTACTCCTCTGCGTTGTCCTTGTTTGCTGCTCCTCTGCCTTTTGCTGACTCTTGGCTTTGGGATCAGATCATCCCCTCAGCCAATACTACCCCTCGCTACAGAAAACTCTTCCGGAAATTCTTAGCAAACCCTGCCCTAGAATTCCAGATCAGTGTCTCAACTCTGCCTCTGTGTGTGTCTCCAACTGACCCTCAAGCCTTTCTCTTATACTTTTTTGATGATCTCATCAACGACCGAGATTAAAACATTCATCAACGACTGCGATTAAAAGATGGCTTGATCCGTGTCTTTTAGAACATTTCAGCGCATGTGTTAATTAATTCACTTTAACTATTTAATTTTCCTAAGTTTAGACTTAGGAAATCCATTAAAATAATTAATTATTTGAATAACTTGAACACCAGCTGAAATTTCACCAAACACTTTCTGGGTTTTGGAGATCAAGTGTGTCTTAGCCTCTCCACAAAATTTCAAGGCTAGAGCACTGTTAATTTATGCCTATGTTCTATGCCATTTCAGATTAGGGCACAATACTGAAGAAGATAGAACATGCTAATGGATCGATAGAAGACAAGCCAAAACAGAGATAATAAATGGTGGCGTTAACGGCGATCGCCAGGATGCTTCTACCAGCGCAAAGTCTCCAATAGGTCATTCACCCAAGCGTGTCACACAATAAGCAACTCCGTAACAACCCAAACAAAGAACAAATACCATATCACAGCCCAACGCTATCCAGAGAGAGAATTCCTCCACACCAATGTGTGTCAAATGAACTCTAAGCCTCCAATACATAGGAATCTTTGGGGTGTGTGACACGTCCTTTAAGACATTTAAGTCTATATTTTATTCTAGGCCGACCTAGCACATAAGTGGAATAATCAAAGTATATGTCTCCGCTCATCCGACGAGATGATCTTTAGATCAATCTTGTACCCCCTCCTCGAAAGAGGAATCCAATAAAATATTGCGATCATCATCTCGAGCAAAGACAACCCCGAGTTTGGACCTAGTTGTCCAATTTTGGCCACCCCTTCTCAACTAGGGAGAACTCCGTCCACAAGTGCAATCCAAACATCGTGCGTCATCCCGCCGTAACTTGCTTTAATGGGCTCTTTATTTCAAAAACAAGTGGGTCACCACAAAGACATCACACCCCACTACGCATTCAAATTTCCCCGCAGGTCCGAAACCTCATAGGACTCACAAAGAGTCTCCCCAACCAACCCGAAGTTGGTCTATCCTCGACCCGAAGTCACAGGAGGTCCGAAACCTCACTAGTACTTGATCCCGTATCAAGTGGCTTGACCGTGCCATCCCAGATAGAGTACTGTACCCTCGATGCGTCCATCAGCCTTGCTACTAGTCTCTAGCCTTTCCCATCTCATTGGCCAAATGAGAGGTACTTCCCACAGCCCCGAACTCAATGGGTAGGATGCATACGGGGCATAGATAATGAGAGGTGAACCAACTCAATAATCACAACGGTGGGGTCCAGCACACCAACAAGGTTTGGCAAGCCTAGCCTCGTGGTTGCTCATAGCCCGAGAAGCCGTCCCCAAAGCCCCAGAGCTCCTGCAGCTCATCGTCCAATGACCTCGTAAAAGGGTCGTTCCACGATACCAAGTCTCTCACGAAGGTTAGGAACATGACCTTTCCCGTGGGCTTAGTGAGAATATCCGTGACCGCTCATCGCCCGATGATCGAGTCTTACGACACCTCGCCGTACCATATCCCTGACAAAGTGGTACCGCCCATCAACATGCTTGGATCGATCGTGGAACCCGAGATTCTATGAAAAATGAATCCCCTCCGGTTATCACAAAGGATAACGGTGGCATCTAGCACATGCTCGAACAACTCACCGAAGAGCTTTCGCAACCAAGTGACTTCACAACGGTCATACACGCCGTAATGTATTCTCGACCCTCGCCTGCTCAAGGCTACCGACTTTAGTTTCCCGCTCCGGCGCATCTACATGTGAAGCAGCATCCGCATGTGCTCTTGTGATACACCACATCGCTGCACCAATCGGCATCGAATATCCATGAGTGTCACGTCCAAGTAGCAGTATCTCACCATGGTTTATCATGCCTCGAGGATATCTCTTAAGATTCCTGCACCAACCCGAAGAAAGTGATGAGGCTCAACCATTCGTTGACTCAAAGTGTTCACTTCAAAACATATCTCGGACTTCGGTGTTCACTAAGAACATCGAGCGTCCCTACGAGTTGACGATACTTAGTAGGATTTGACAATACGGGCCCAATGGCGTCGCCACTCAACTTCTTGAAGTTGAGTTCCATTGGTGTCGACATGAACTTGGCACCAAAGATACTAAATCTTTCGTGCTTTCACAATGTATTTCTCGAGAAAGGAAAATCTTGCCAAGTCTCTATCGTACCCTCCGGTGCCCAGACATCGACTCTAGGTCTTTCATCTCGAACTCGCCAGCAAGCTCCCTCTGCACCGATGAATGAGAAGGTCAACATTTGTCGAAGAGGTCATCCACATACAAAACACTGCACGAGAGGTTTTCCTCGACAACCTTGAAGTAAAGGTTCTGGACGCATTACTTCGAGTGAAGTCAGCTCTTCGTCAAGTAGCTATCTATCCTCTCGTACCAATCTTTGGGTGCTTGCTTCAACCCATAGAGGGCTTTCTTCAACCTACGTACATGGGTGTCCCGATCTCGGGCTTCCAACCCTGCAGGTTGCTCCACATATATCTTCCCTTTATCGCACCATGCAAAAATGCGATCTTCACATCATCCGATGAAGACTCCATCCTCGTAGCAGTTGTATGGGCTATAATAGATCGAATGGTGTATCGGGCCACAAGTGCTAATATGTCATCATAATCTATGCCTTCCTTTTGAGAGAAGCCACTGACAAATCTAATCTTTGCCTTTGAACTTTTCGAAGACTTCCATCGATCCATGCTTGATCTTGTAGAGCCATTTCGAGGTGACAACTCGCTTTGTCCTATGGTCTTGGAACCACATCCTAGACATCATTCTTCATAATGGACTCAGGTTCTTCGTGCATAGCATCCTTCCGTACTTGATGCTTTACGGCTTCCTCAAAGGATCCAAGGTCGATTGTACAACAGTACTCATGGCCGCTAGATACCCTCGGTATTTATATGGCTTCTTGGTTTTCTTCTAATTTCCCCCTCTCGAAGCCATATGACCCCGAGCCATGAGGATCTTCTTCCGTTCAACAAAGGTATCCGCTCGGGGAGCATATACGTACATATTCTCCCTCTACTGCTAGCTTTCTTTGAGAGAAGACATTTATGTCAAATGAGGGCATCCCGTACACCAACTTGGAAAGGAGGACTTAATCTCCCACAAGCCAAAGCCATCCAACAGACTTTGCCGAACATGATTCAAGATTCCAACAATGCATCTAAAACCCAAAAACTTCTCGCCCGACATTTTAAGTTTACCATAACGCTCTAATGTAAGAATTCCATACAACATGCTGTCACAATATAGTGCCTATCAGGTCACTATCATACAGGTAGAACATATCATGTGCCTCTGCCTTGAAGGAATGACAACACCAACGACATTTGCAGTTTTCTGCTGTCCCTTCAGATCATACAAAACTAGGGATCCAACTGCTTTTGTTTATCCTGCATTTATAGCCATAACTCCATTTTCTTCCAGATTCCGCTCACTTTGTTATCTCGTTGCATCGCTCCTGTGTTTCAAAATTTTGTTCAGCCTAGTTGACCACCTCGTTGTCCATTTCCACAACTGACCCACTGCCAGAATTGCCCTTGCTGACCTTCATACTAACCCCTTAAAATTCAACCTTTGAACATGTGTAGAAGACACAAAGATGCCATCTTCAACATCATTGTATTTTGCTATGCAATGTATCAAGAATTATTGTGTTTGTGACTGCAACTGCCTTTGGATCTGTATTTTAACGTTGTCACTCTGTCTTGCCTGTCTTATGGACGCATCATTTCCGCACCTATTTTTCGTGATGAGCTCTAAGGAGCCTAACTCAAGATCAAAACTCAAACCAGTGGATGCATTATCGTTAATCCTGCAACAAGTCACAACTGTTACAAGGCTCCAGATTCTCAGTGAATTTGTAGAATTATTCAAGTTCTGTAGACAAAGATGACCTTCCACTATCCTTCTGGGCACGGATTTGATTCATTGTTCTGTCCTGAGACTGCACCTGTAACTCTATCAGATTTGATCATTTTTCAAGAGAAAATAGAGTTTCAATGATTTGAAGACAATCACAGGCCCACAACTCATCAATTTGAAAGTTAAATTAGCTTGAGATTTTCTTAGTCCTCCATGATCTGGCATGGTCTGATCTTATTCTTGATACCTACCTCCTGCATATTTGTTTGTAACATCTCAATAGTCCTAATACTGGAAAGCTGTTAATATAGTTAAGCAGAGAAAGACAACAATTGTTTCTGTTCTTCACCTCGTTCATCTCATTTATAGGACTCGGTTTTTTTCCAGTTTATTTTGTGGTTGTGACCACATCATAGAAGGCATAGTGGAATGAAGTACCTAAATCATTGATATTAAATAAGAAACAAGACTGAATTGATTTTGGGAAAAAATGTTTGCTATCATTGAACTTCCAGCCAGTTTTATAATTTCTAATCGTTTTTTGTTTGTTTTAATCCCCAGCGAACATAATTAAGCTTTTTCGATCTGCTTCACTATTGATATATCACCATGATCCAGTTTTTTTCAATTATTAAACTGTATTTAACTTTTCGCCTTTAAAGACCAACAATCAAATTAAAATTCACAGAGTAATATTCAATCTCATAATTTTAAAGCCTGGATCTTATTCATCACCACGCTACGCTGACTAATTATCATGGCCCAGAATTTTGTTCACCAAGGCCTTAATTTATTCAACCGCCTGAACCTTTCAAGCCCACTGATTTTCGTATCACAATTGATTACTTAAATATTGGGGCGCTGAAATAGCGATAAAGCCCACAAACCATTACGCTAATATATCCTGGCGACGCGAAAACCACTGATGAATCGCTGCCGCGTTTAACCCTGATACGGATACGATGACCTGAATATTCAATTAATTAAAGCCACTGAAATGTGGTTTCAGCGCGTCAGACCGCCATGGTTTTCCAGCGTTCCATCTGTTTTACGAGAAGGGCAGGGTTTATCATTACGCCCATATTAAACCTTCCAGCTGTTTAAAATAATCTGCCAGCGACACTTCCAGAATCAGACCACCCGCAGCCCCATAGCGGCCTGAATGCCCCAGACACAGCCTGACTGCTTCAGGTCGGCGGACCTGGCAACACTTCCCGCCAGCATCATCGAACCATTCGGCGATACCAGCGACCATCAATGCGTATTTTGACGGTGCGGGCGTTTCGCGAACTGACGTTGAATACGGGGAGCTGGTCAGTCCCCACGCCAGGAACCACTTTCAGTTCATTTTCAGCAGTGCTGACCTGTTTAATCGGTTATTAATTATTAACGCTTTTCTTCACCTTCGTCAAAAACGAAGACGCAAATAATTTCACCGCCAGCACGTTTGGTGGCGTTCACGCCTGTTTCTGCGGATATGATCTTCACCGATCCAGCCCCATTTTTTCCTGTATAATTTTGAACAATGAGTACACCAGAACTGACGCAAATTTGCTGTACCTTCAATCACCAGTTGAGCTGAATTTTTTCCTTCAAACCAAATCGAGAAGGCGCCTGACTAATGTAAGCGTCCTTGACCAAACTTGTTGATATGTTTATTTTGCACTAATCTTATTAAAGTGGACTCAACAGTGCCTGTGAACAAGTTCATTTTATATCACTCACGGATAACACAGAGGGATTCTCCGTGGTTAGGAGTGCAGATAGGTGATAAAGCAAAGACGAAAGGCCTACGTGGCTCAGAGTTTATATTTGATATGCTTTCAGAGCAGGCCCTGATACCGCTTTGATATACCCCACCCAGCAATGAAGGACCCATATCTCAAGGTTCTCTAACTTTATTATTTTGCAGCTCAATTTCACCTTAATATGCTCAGTGTGTATCTGAGAATACAAAATATAAACGCACCCAGTGTATTGTTTGTCGAACCGGACAAGGAGACCTATAATTATGGGATAGTTAGATGTGTAGATTTCAGTATCTGACAGTTGTATTTAAGACACTTTTCAGACAAAAATGAATATTTATAATATTTTAATAAAGGGAAAGTGTTCACAAATAAAATAATGAATAAAATAATGCCTAAGGCCCCAAGGACCTTTTTTTTTAAGTGTAAAAGAAAGGGGGAGAAAATAATAGAGACATCTTTCATAGACCATTGCTTTTCTTCAGATATGAGAGGTTTGAGGACGGGTTCTCTTACTCTTGCGCAGGGCTCTGTGACTAAACCCCTGGGTGATTGTGATATTGGACGGAAACCCGTCTTTGAGGAGGCTTCACTTAGGAGTTTTGCCGCAGCTTCGCAGTTTGGTGTGAGGCCTTCGTCCAGATTCCTCTTCAACTTCCTGGGCTTCATCATTTTCAAAGGGTTCAAGGTCGGCCCGTTGCCGAGGGAGTGCGGTAGCTCGCCAGGGCCGCTACTGCTCGGTTAGCCTTATCTTGGTGGCCGCTTTTCATCTCACTCTTTCTGGTCGCATCTATATGTAAACCCCCTGGTTATTAATAATAAAAGCGAGATTTTTCTTCTCGTTCTATATGGTATTGGATTGCGTGCTTCGTCTTTTTTTTTATTTTACATGGCAATCTTCTCGTTGAGTGAATGTTTATTTTACGACAAATTGTGGTATTCTGTGATTTTTCTCGTATTTTTAGTTAAAATATTCCATCCCCGGATATTGTTGGTATCAGAGCATTTGCTCGGTTCAAATTTCGGGTTTGGGCCTAGGTTTATTTTGGAGGTGCTTTAAGAAATCTATTTCCTCGGGGAATATCGATCAAATTTTGAGTGATTGAGGGTTTAAATTGCAGGTTATCCGGTAAATCCAAGTTCATGGGATTGCTATCATGGGAAGAGCCAAAACCCGCGTTGCTTGAAATTTTTTTTTTTTTTTGGGGTTACGTGCTCAAAGACCGTGCAAGAAGTGCCGCATTTCTTTCTCTCTCATGTGTGTGAAATGTGTGAAGGGCAAAGGCCAATTATGTTATGCGGGATTACACTTTGGTAAGTTAGTGGTAACCGTCCTAATTCTTATCGAGGGCTGATGCATAGACGCCTCGTGAATTATCACCGGAGAGGCCGAGTTCATGAAGTAGTTTTACCCAAACGGAGAATTCCGCTACAATGGCTCATTTCAATTGGGACGACGTTATCGCATTTGAAAAGGCCCAGTGTTTTTCAAACGTCCATACAAATTATCGAAGCATATTAGAATGGTGCGTGGTGTTAGCCGGGCGCAACACAAGAGTCGACGTCGTCTATGATCAAGCACGCAAGGTAACAAGACCTTCGTGTTAATACAGGGAGACCTCAAGGACGCGAAAACAGTAGCATGGGTCAAGCACATTCTTTATCCTTGAGCCCGCAAATTAGGTTACAACGACACACCGTTGTGCACATGCCGTGAATGAAATTGAAGGGAAGCCAAGTCGCTTCTGGATCATTGGCGTGTTGTTGAGGCTTTATTTACCTGGGAACACCGCCAAAATTATTATATTCGGATTCCCTTGCTACTGCGCCTAACCTGGAGCCAAAATTTTGTATTGCAAGGAATTCAAGATCAAACCGATTTAAAAACGTGGGTTGTGAGAGATTCGAGCCGTCAGCTCTACATCAAAGTGGTAAGGCTGTGGGTAAAGCGAGATATTTGGACATTTTTCCGCGTAGAATTCCATTGCGATGCCGCATTGATCGTGTAAGCCGCTAGGAGGGTCGGATATATGCGGTGGCTTTCACTTGTGATTTTCCTTATGCACGTGATTCATCGCGTGATCTAGTGCGACCACCCTTCCGCACATTAACCATCTCCTCGAGCCGGTTTCCTCAACAGCTAGCACCGGGAAGGAGCGGGAGACATCCAAAGCCGTTGATATTAGGAATTAAGTGTTTCAATTTTCCTTAATTAACTGGCATCAACAATATTGGCAAAGGGCCCAAATTCCATAGTATTGATACAAGTCGAACATTTGTCTCTGCTCAACAATATGAGCACACACCGGAATTAAGGACAAATTTATTCCCGTAGTCAAGTTAATCCATTGAAATATGCACACTGCATCGACTAAAAGGGGTTGATACATAACCGAGGATGACCGGGAGGCCAGGAGAGTCATCTTGTCGAACAAGCGTATCGTGCAAACACGGGTATTCTTCTTTGCGTAGGACCGATATAGAAGTCAAGCAAGCCCGAGGTTATTGTCATTTTGCATATACCAATTCGAGCGTATTAACTGGGCATTGAGAAGGACGTCGGGCGCTTTCACTATACGTGGGAAAAATTATCACGCCCTTGCTAATCCATCGCATCAATTCCAGGTTCTCAATGTTAACTTTGGCACTACAACTTTGTTATTTTAATACCTAAATTTGCCGAGCCGTACGCATTCTAGAAACAATTCAAGCCGTTGGGTTTTATTTCCTATGTAATTAATTTCCGCTGGTGCTACTATTTGCATTTAATATTTGGGTCTCGTACATTTCCGAGTATGAGAAGAAATACTAGCCATTGGGCTAAGACTCGGTTCTTTTATAAATTCTCCACTATACACCCGTATTTGACACCAAAGAAACACATGTCACCACAAGAAGTGTGTGTATTTGAACTCGTTTTGACAAAAAACCACACCTACACCACTATAAAACTCGAAAAAACAATGACCAGCATCATTGGTCGAACCATGAAGGATTCCCGAGTAGCTTGAGAAGGGTGAAATTGGATTCTTGAACCACCATGAACCAGAAACCTGCAGAACAAAAACAGAACAGCAGCACTTTCCGCCAAGAAGGGTACATAATTTGCTCCAACAAGAGCATCCGAGGAACCTACAAAAGGAGGAAGAAGTGGGAGATCGCTTTATGCACTTGGGATGGACTTGAAGAGTGGAAGATTAGGAAATGACTTTCCCATGTTGGAGAAACTAGATCTCCGTCTTTCAAAGGTAGAGCAATCTCGATTGGAGTTTGAATTGGGCTTTGAAGCTATCTATGCTTGCATTGGTACAAGCTAGACTTGGAACATCCAAGTGAAAGAGTCAAGCTTATAGCCGCTCTTTGCTTCAAGGATATTTTGAGGATAACAACACCCTTCACAATGATGATACTATGAAAAGAATTTCGTGTTGATTGTAGAGACTTTTCGTGATTTGGACAACAAAGACAGTTCTACCTTCGGAAGAAGCTTGAGATTCTATGGAGTATGGCCACAATCAAGACTTATGTCAACAAGGATTGACCCTTTGGGTGTATGACCTCGATTTTGCGTATGTTCGATGCTTCTTTAGCATTAGGAGACATCATCCTCGACATCGGCCATGTTATCATTAAGGCAATTCATCTTGTCGCCATGTATGAGAGACCATGAGACCATTGCTAAGAGAGTTGCAGACCTGCTGCCGAGCATTTGGAGGGAGAGAGCAGCGAGACCCCGCGCACTGCCAAGGAGGCCAGCCTCAAGGGCCAGCGGAGCGCAATACTTCCGGAGACAGCTGGACTGTGGAGGAGTGTACCAGCTTGGTGGGTCATCAGTGGGAAGCCATAAATGAGTCGAGGAGGAAGGGACTTTGCTTCATTTGCAAAGAACTCGGGGGGCTCGATCACTCATGTGTGAGAGATGCGTATGAGGTGGCGCAGGTAGAGCGTAGACGTTCCTTCCGCATGATGAGGACTCTTCTTCAGATGAGTCTATGGGATCATATGAGGATGCTTCGGGGAGCGAGAGCGAAATTGCGTAGATGATGATGACAAAAGAGACCGCAGGGCCGTGTTCTAGTGTGTGGTGAGCACGGACCGTATAGGTGATACTCCCGTGATGAGTCACTTGTGACGATTCGACCGTAACATATGATGGAGCTTCCGAGTCAAAGAGAGGAGGATACTATGGACATCAGCATGACATTTCCCCGGGTGGAGATCCGTATGGGCACCCACATTGAGCCTGGTGCGATGGATATGCCTAACATTGGGGTCAACCTTTGAGGAGGAGCAACAGATGTGGCATTGTGACACTGGCCATGTATCCACATCCTCTAGACGCTGGAGGCTCTCATGGGATAGTTCTCACAGGAGCTAGGGGACAAGCCAGAGTTTTACGTCCCCATGAGAGGATGAGTTGTTGGAGATGGTGGGAGCATCCATCTGGGCCGACACATTGATGAGGCATGTACAGATGTACACACACGGGGTCGGGGCCGCGCACCATGGGTAGTACTTTCTAGGAGTACATCGAAGGTTTGGCAAGATGTCTTGCCCACTTTGGCCCACTATAGAGAGAGGGCTTTCTGCTGCAACTTCCATTGGTAGATAGCGTACTGCTGGGAGTTGATTACAGCCGGGCAAAGAACACCCCGGGCGTGTTCCATGTGTGGTTGTCGCTAGTATTGATTTCTTCTTCCAGATGGACTCAAGGAGATCATGAGTTGGTACCCTCTGATGGTACGGTATTTTTCGTGGGCGCGTATAGGTGACAGGCACTTAGACACAAGAGATGCTGCTGCATTCCAGCTTGGCAGGAGGGCACCCATGTTGTCGTTACTTCGGTGACCTTCCCCAATTCCAGGAGGAACATCGCATGGGATTGAGTCAGACTTGGATTGACAGAGGTGATGAGTTGAGAAGGCATTTATGGGGCAAGATATGCCGTTGTTGCACAACATGGCCAGAGCCCGGGAGCATTGATGCTTGCCGGTGGGCTTCACCTCCGAGAGCATCGCCATAGCCGCACGTTGCATAGCCTCGAGCTGTGGGACTTGGCGATGATCGGCCATGGTGGCATTGGGATCCGGAGGTACTGTTTGTTGACCTGGGACAGAGAGAGACTGTTCTGGATCCCCGTGATGAGGACTGCTCCGAGAGGTTTGACACAGGCACAGCAAAGACCCAAAGGTTATATGGGATCCAGCATTGGGTTCCAGATGCGGCGGGTCACCGTAGTGGCCCACATATTTCGATTGCTTGAGGGCAAGCAATCTTGGGGCGAGAGGTCCGTAATGTTCCCATTTTTGGTATCACCCGTGACAGGCTAGGAGGGACTTTCGGAGTTAGGAGCAGCATAAGTTCGCTGGGCGGCAATGTATTGTTATTAGTGGCCTGTGGAGCTTTTTGGAGGAGTTTTTGAGGAGTTTTCATGGTGTTCGGAGGCATTCGCTTGACATACCTACCCATCCGAGCAAACTTTGGCTTTTGCTCCGACATTCCGACAACTTTCGGAATTTTGAGTTATTTATACGAACTCACCGATTATGCTCAAGGTGGCATTCCGGGAGGAATACATTGTTGGAACACCTGTAGCAATAGCTCATTGGAACCGGACATGGAGACCTACACTTGGGGACAGCTTAGACAGAGATTTTTGGTGGACCTGAGGAGGCGTGGTAGGCCGATATACCCTTTCGTACAAAGGAATATTTTATAATATTTAACAAAGGGAAAAGTGCTCCATAAATAAAATAATAATAAAACAATGCTCTAGAAGGCTCCAAGGGATCTATAAAAGAAAGGAGGAGTGTCATTGGGAGATATCTTTGGAGTAGATCATTTGCTTGTATATGTAGAGGTTTTGAGGACGTGGTTCTCTACTTCATGCAAGAGTCCAGACTGAACCCTGTGATTTGTAGAGTATTGGACCGAAACCCGAATACTTTTTAGGGAGGCTTCACTTAGGATGCCTACAGAGCTCGCAGCTCGGTGAGGACTCGTCTCGTATCTTCAACTTGGGCTTCATCATTTTTAGTGGGTTCCCGTGTCACTGCTGTCGAGGGAGAGTGCATTTGGGCCAGGCTGGCCATTGCTCAACAGCCTTATCTTGGTGTCAGCTTTTCTATCTCACTTCTTTCTCGGGGTCGTATCTATATGTAAACCCCCTTGTTATTAATAATAAAAGTCATATTTTTCTTCTGTTCTATATGGTATCGATTGCGTTGTTTCCTCGTCTTTTTTATTTTACATGGCAATCTTCTCCTCGTTGAGTGAATGTTTATTTTACGACAAATTGTGGTATTCGTATTTTCCAGTATTTTTAGTTAAAAATATCCCATCCGGGATATTACAAAGCTCGGGATTGCAACAATTCTCCTTTCACTTCTTACGCGGCCGGTGCAATGGCAACAATACAATTTTAAGGGGATGCTCGTGGAATCGGGGGGCCAGACACGAGGCTTATGGCGAAGTTTCCGCCGTGTACTCTTTAACGGCAATTGGCGTAATGAATCTCGTACGAATAAGAGCAAAGAAAATGCTTTTTATTGTTGCCGTTAGGAAGTGAAATTGGATCGGGCAGATTTCTAGACTAATTATGTCAAAAATGAAAACAATACATTCATACAAATTTGTTGAACCTTCATTATAGTTCCTGTCTTCAACAACAAATTTCTTTACGCTCGAAGGTTAGAGGCAGCATTACTATTTCGATCGATCAAACAAATTCTCTTATCTGGCCGCCTAGACTCAAATGTCGGGCTTGCCTCAACCTCGCTTTGATACCATGTTAATTTATGCCTATGTTCTGCCATTTCGTATTAGGGCACAATACCTAAGAAGATAGAACATGCTAATGGATCGATAGAAGACAAGCCAAAACAAAGATAATAAATGGTGGCGTTACGACGATCGCCAAGGATGCTTCTACCGCAAAGTCTCCAATAGGTCATTCAAACCCAAGCGTGTCACACATAACCCAACAACCCCAACAAAGAACACCCATATATATATCACAACTCTAACGTCATTCAGAGAGAGACTCTCCACACCAATGTGTGTCAAATGAACTCTAAGTCTCTCCAATATATAGGAATCTTTGGGGGTGTGTGACATGGCCCTTTAAGACATTTAAGTCTATATTTTATTCTAGGCCGACCTAGCACATATGGAAGAATTAAAGTATATGTCTCCGCTTCTATCCGATCGAGATGATCTTTAGATCAATCATACACTCCTCTCCGAAAGAGGAATCCAATAAAAATATTAAGGACAAGCACCGAGCAAAGACAACCCTAGAGTTTGACCTAGTTGTCCACAATTTAACAAGCACACCCTATGCCTCACCAACTACACAAAATCTCAACATATGGGGGAAAGTGTTTCAACTTTAAAAGTGTTGTAGCAACACACAAGGGTATTGCAACAACTCTGCTCTTCCCTCTGGCCATGAGAGGACTACTTTGAGCCTTTGTGAATTTGTTCTCATGGATTCTCATGATTAGCATAAAAGGTAAATTCCTTCCTAAATACACAAGAATCAACATTAAAGTGAAATACTAGGAATATAATTGTACCTCAATAAAGTGCACCAATTTGGGAAAAATAGGTGATAGGGTCATACAAAAGGGAAAAGTACTTCGTAAAGGTGTTGGACAAGTTAATTAAAAGATGCCAATTTGGACGCTGTTAGGTAGTCAATAGAATGATTGTGCATATACTCGGGCATGTACAACTCTAAGCATCCATGTATGTGGAATGAGAGCCTTCCATATAATCAATATAGCTATAATAGAACCCTCCACAACCTCTATTGGCCACAACACTTTTTAGGTCTTCTTGGGGTTCTAGCCATTGGCTCATCTCTACCATTGCATCTACAAAAGAATAGTCATCCCATGCAAATAGAACAACCAAATTTGTTGCATGGATCCAACACATGCGACAACAGGTTCATGATATTTTGCAAAAGCTAATGCCAAGTACAAGCAATGACATGACCAACATCGAGTTCCTCGCACAAGTTTTAGGGTTATGATAAGGTGTAATTGCATTTGTAGAAACAATGCCTCATAGGTCGCCATAAAAGTTGCTCATACCACTCGTATATGGGCCTTACACCATCATAAAGGCTATGTGCGAGAATGGTTTTAAATTGGAGTATTCTTCCGTTCCTTGTCATGTTCCATTGTTTAATTTGGGAGTTTCTTTGACCATATTTTTCTAACCTAATTGGACATCTCGCAGGTGTTCCACTTGGCCCATACAAAACTTAATCCCAATCGCATTGAGCACGCTACAATGGATCGATCAAGTACACCATGACCAAGGGCACCTACCAACAAAACATACAACTCTATTGTCAAAGGAGATAGATTCTTCACCAAGGCAAGTAGTTCACCAAGAGTCAAATTTAGCATGCTATCCTATCCGATGGAGGCATCACAGGACCGTTGCCGCAAAAATCTAGCAGTCTTGTAGAGGGGTACCCTATAAGGGGCAAGCACTAGACCAAGTGAAAACAATACAGCAAAGGCCCACCGTCACCACAACCACTACCCCCTCGCTTCTTTATGGATGTTCACCAATGGGAGGAGTCCTAGGTGGATATGTCACCTGCAGCTATATTCTAGGTTTAGAGGTTTGAGGTGACACAATAGGCTTCCAAAGGATAACTCAACTTAAGTGCAAGGCTCAAACAATGATGAAGAGACAAATTCACATCCCTTTGAGAGGCCAATCATAGGTATGCTAGACCTAGCGTTAGAATGATAACATGAAAAAAGGGATGCCCTAAGGTCAAGACACCAAGGAAAAGGTTTCTAACAATGAGTATTAGCAATCTAATGGGATATGAAACCTTCAAGAAGCCTCAAGTTGAAACTTAATCAAACTAGGTTTCTCCTAGGGAAAAATAGCGAGGGCAAGAGAAATTATGGAGAAAATTGGAGAGATTAGCCACTGCGAGGAATGATTTTGAGGCAACCTTTTTCTACTCTTTATGTTGAATCCTTCTAATGCCAAAATTTCCTCTCATAGACAAATTCGCACTAAGCCCTGGATGAGGCTACTTGTCCCTAAGAGGGATGATAATAGAGAGATAAGGAGAGCAAAATCAATTTATGGATAATATAAAGGTTGATCACCTCTCTTAAACAAGGTCAATGTCTAATCCTTGGGTGGATGGAGTCTACAATTGTTAAAGATTAGCTAATCCTTGCAAAGGAGTAAAGATATTTTTGATGCTTCCGCAACAAAACCCTAACTGCTACCTTTGTGACGGATCAATATTCTTTGGGAGAATTTTGTTGCACAAAATAGCAAGCCTTTTCAAGAGGCAAAAGCTAGAGGGTACAACAACACTTGTGATGAGGCCCACTGCCACCACAACTTAAGTCCCCTTTTATTCCCCGATTTTCACCGATGAGAGGAGTCCCGTTGTTCCTCACTTGTGATAGATATGTCTAGGACAAAGCAAGAGTGAGGCAAGGTGGCCTATTCAATGGAAAGGTTCAACAAATTGTGAGCTTTCGGAGAAGCTTGTAAGTCTTTCCACGAAAACCCTTGAAAAGATCCAACATGAGACCTAGGGTCGAGAAATTTATCAAGGTATGAATTCATTTGAGGACAAGGTGGACAAGAGAAAAGGCTATGAATGATATACTTCAACAAGTACTAAAACACAAGCCTTGAAGGAATCCCAAAGTTGAAGGATTAACTTCTAGGGTTCCCATTGGTGCAGCTAGGGCATCAATTTTATGGAGATTATAATATTGTGAATTCTTTCAAAACTCGAGGATGCCTAAAGGAGACATTAAGGAATAATCTTATCTAAACGAAATTCAAAAATCTCCTCTCTATTGGAATTCACACCAAGCCTCGGAGAGGCCTCCTTATCCTTAAAGGGACGAGGAAAAGAAGGTGAGATGAAGGCGAGAGAAAGATGATTTTTCAATTTTAGAGTGATCACCAAGATTAAGACTAGTGCTCAGCAATTGGGAGAATAGGGAGTCAAGGATAATCTTGAGAAGGCAACTCGCTTTTCAAGGAGACCTAAAGGCACTTTCGCTAGCCCTAATAGAAGCAACTTCACTACGACTTTAGAGATTTATACTTCAATGGCATTTGTTTATGGAGTTTCAAGGATGCAAATGCAATTTTTCCTCCAGGAACATTCATTTATTCATTGCTTTCTATGAGTAGCACATGCAAATTTCTCAATAGATTCATCGTTGAGACCAAATTTTCATCAATTAGGGTACATTAAACAATGAAACAACATTCCATGCATTAGAATGTTAGTGTTTGGTGTAGCATCGGGATGTGTTCTAGCCATGAAAATATGTGGAGAGGCTCTAATACAGAGATCTCCAAAACCCGTAAATCGTTTCTCGAAAATTCCGCCTAGAAATGACTTAATTAGATTATTAACAATTTTTAATTATTTCCTAAGTCTAAACTTAGAGAATATGGTTAATTAATTAGAATTAATTAAGTCAAGGGTGTGAATGATTTAGAAACTCACATGGATCGACTTCAAGTTAATCCTAGCCATCGATTAAGATTTAATCTTGGTCGTCGGAGTCCCAAATTCCAATAGAGGATTATAAGAAGAAGTCGATGGGCATTTGGAGAATACACTAGTGAGGTTCGATTTCATGAGTAGATCGATTTCCGCAGTAGTAGCGTTTAGTTGTTGAGAGAGAGCTAGTGAGATCGAAGCAGTGAGGAAGAGGGGCGGTGCAGGTAGTGGGGAAATTGGAGGAAGAATTCCAGAATCGGTGTGCATTTGGTGCAGAGAGGCAAGAAGAGCCACAAGAGAGGTCGACGCAGTAGGTAGTGCAAGAGTCTTCAGAGGCAATTCGATCTCCGTTTAGAAAAGCCGAGCCATACAAAAAGCCAACAGTAGGTTCGGAGGCCAGGAGAGACATTTTCCTAGACAACACCGCATTAGAGGGCTTGAGGAGGAGATGGTTCAATCTCGAGTGCGTATGATTGTGCTAGTGTGACGCAATGGGCCGTGCAGAGCGCGGGGCTTGTGTGAAAATTTCTGAATTTACTAAAACAAAAACCCTACCGCAATCCGATTTACTTCTCCTACTTGTTTGATTTACTTAACAAGTTATTTTTGTGAATTATTCAAGAAACATCAAAGGAAATACACCGTGTACCACACAAATATACGTATCAAGTATCAAGAATTAAGCACATTCAATGAAGGACACACAAGATTTTTCGTACAAATGTCCCCGGGAAAACCCAAATGGGAAAACCAGCAACTCTCGAGGGTTTTTATTATTATGCAGATTTCGAATACAAACTAGGGTACTATAGTGGTTTACCCACCGCAGAAATCCCTACGTATGTGCCTCTATTTCCCGAGACAGACATTATGGCCGATTCAACCGAGAATGAGGAACCCCCACAAGTGCCTACGCAAGCCACCGTGTCACCCTTCGGCGTGGCCGCGTCACTTTGTTTGATCTCGTTGAATACGAGCCCACTTTGGCCCACCAAAACCCCGCCGCACTTCAAGAGTGACCGTGTCACCCTTCCGCCCACGTTCCTTCCGTGAGCCCTTATTGCTCCGCGTCACCCATCGGGGCTTACGTTGCCTCTGCGTCAACTCGCGGTGAGCCTAGCCGTTCGTGTCACCCCCTCCTTGGCCTCGCGTTGTCTCTCCCGTACGTATATACCGTTTATTGTATTCTCGATCTTGATTCAGAATCCCACTACCGAATCGGCCCTCATCACATCGCAAGCTCACTCGAAAATTTAGCAAACCACGCCCTGCACTCTCGACTTAGCTCGCTACCGTTCGTGTGCCTCTAACCGACCCCAAGCCTTCCTTTTAATACTTTTCTTGTTGAACATTCAACGCACTCCGTGATCTAATCTCTAATCAATGGGTAAGATTAGAAAAGCCTTGATCCGTCACTTAGGAACATTCTCATCCACATGTTTAAATTAGATCATTTAATTATTTAATTTCCTAAGTTAGGACTTAGGGTCTCCATTAAAATAATTAATTATTTGAATAACTTAGTTTCTAGGGAATTTATCCAAACGATTGGTCTTGGAGACCTCATGCGTTCTAGCGTCCCTCCACAAAGTTTTGGAGCTAGAGCACATCCGATGCTACCCAAAAATCAACACTCCCTCTTAGCGAGGAATGTGCTCTAGCAACACTTCAACCCGAAGCATCACTCCGATCCACGACATCGATCCCCTTGTGTTGTCGATGCTTTCGTCTACCGCCCCCTCATCCAATGCGCCACTATTTTCTACATCGCTGCCCATGACTTGCCATAGCACGCCCCCCCAACCGTACCGCAACCTCTCAAATGTTGCATCATGCTACCCATAGCATCGCCATCGCTAACCGCCGGTGATCGCAACTCGCCTTGCCGACAAGTAAGCAATTGAAGGACATCACCCAAAACTCTGAAAGACAATTCGGTACCGAATGCATCTCGATTTGAAACACCCTCTCGCCGCTAATTTGCGTTATGCCCTCGCGCCGCTCGTCGCTCCGCACCGCGTAAGCCCTCGCCTACACCGCCGGGGTCCCATCCTCCCTCGCATCGTTGCTTCTACGCCGTTGTTGCTTCGCCCCGCACCGGCCCGGGCCCTCAATGTCCTACCACCGCCAATGTGCCTCCATAATCCTCCAGACCAACCCACTCAGTCATCCCGTTAATGCCATTAAGGCCTCGTCGTAGTTTCTCGTATGTGATCCAAGAGTTTGGGCACCTCAAGGATCCTACCCCTACCGCTATTCGTAGACTAATCTATAGATCTATGTCACCCCACCTCTTCTCTCTAGGTACATGAGCACTCATAGCCACATTGTCATCACCCCCATCATCACCTTTCGCTACCGCAACCTTTGAATCCGAGCCTCTGCCTTCTTCTTCTCGAGGACAAGTAGTGGCTAAATTGTGAAATTTTCTGTGGAAATATTTCTCCTACTTATGAGATAAATTATTTACAGACAAGCTTCAAGAAATTTTGAAATAAACACATTTGCGCATCTTCACTATCGTTAAGAGCATAAGAACTTACACCAAAGAGGCACAATAGAAAAATAATCTCATGAACACAAATGTTTTTGGACAATTGTCCTCGTAAAAACCCAATGTGGGAAAACCGGTGCAACGTATGAGGGTTTTATATTTATCTTTCTAAATGGAAAGTACATTTACAGAGTCCGAGATGAGTAAGAGAAAATTAGCAAACACCGCTCGAATTTTCTAGACCCTTCCGGTGGTTATCTCTCTCGACCCCTTGGGATGACCTTCGCTTCTCCCTTCCGCGTCATCCAAATGGGTGACTGCTCTTACGTACCCCTCTCCGGATTGCGTGATTTTGCATGGAGGGGTTCTTGGCCGTCACCGCCCTCACCCTTTCTTCACCCTCCGACTTCGCTTCCCGATAATTGACTCCTCCCTCCTCCTTCCTCGCTTCTCACAACCCAACCTCTACAGACCGCCGACCGAAATCGAATTTTCTTGCCTGCACTGATTTCCTTCTGTGTTCTCGAGAGTGTCCCCGACTTAATTTCCAAATGGCCTTCAAGTCTCTTCTAGATAGTCTTCTCACCGATGAATCTGAACGAACAAGATTATATCATTAATCAATGCTCCCATTAAAAGACGATTCTTAATCTTCGTCTTTCTAGAAGATTCACACTTTGCTCATTAGCATTTCCTAATTATTTAATTTCGCTAAGTTTACATTTCCTTTTAGGGTCCGCATTGAAATAATTAATTATTTTAAAAAGTCACATCCAGTGGAATTTCCACAAACGATTTCGGTTCTCTGATAATGATGTCTTAGCCTCTTTGCCAAAAATGAGACTTAGACACTCCTTCTGATGCTATAAAAATCAACATAAATGTCCTGTTCACCACATTTGAAGCACCCGACCTTTGAAAGGTCTCTCTTCTTCTTCCTCGCCGCCCCCGTTGTCCCTTAGATGCGAGAGCTACATCTTCCTCCTCCTTCTAGATCTTGGATTCCACCGCCGTGCCGACCACCTTGGTCATCCTCCTAGCCCCTCTCACGAAGAGCCACATGTCTTCCCAAATTTGAAGCAAGGTTGCCCGAAATGCCTTGGACAAAAGTCTCCCACTATTTAGACACCGCTCCGTAAGGGCCCCGACCAATAGACCCTCATCAGAGTGGCCCACATAGTACCTAGCCTTCCGATCACAAATCGCTCAATCTAATGAGGAAGGGGTCGATTCCTCTCCCCTTATGCATCCGAAACAAATGGGGCCGATTCTCTAGAAGCATTCTCCTTTGACTTAATTCCCTTGATACATTGAGGTTAGCGTTGTCCACATCTCATTTTGTTGTGTTCATTTCTTGCCAATGTGTGGATCAAGATGATCCTTGACCTCGTCCATAATCAAGCGCTTGGCCCTTTTCTTGCACTTCTTCATACTTCTTCAACGAATCAAGATCACCAGGAACAATGAAAACTTTTCTCGGCGTGATCTTTGACGTGCGATATTCATCTAGAACCGACAAGACTGCCTTTTAGACGACGAAGTTGGTTACTTCATCCAACCTCGTCCCGATCCCTCAATCCATGTGCGGCCATCTTCGCTCAAAAGCCGTCGAAGCGAATATTGTTATCCTTCTTCTACTACTACCCCATCGAAGACCGGATCCGGGTTTCTTGGTGCTAGGAAATCCCAGAGAATATGCTCCCTTCCGACAAGTGATTTCCTTCTTGGAAATCCTCCACCAACCGTCGTCGAATCAACCCTCTCCAATCACTCACGACGTATCTAGACTTCTTGGCGAGAAAGTATGCCGAGTAATTGCTTCCTTACTGTCAACTTTTCCCACACCATTCTACTACGTAACAATGCCCCACCAAAGAACTTCCGAAGAACCAAACTCGCACTTCCAACCACTTAGACAACCCACGGCCATACCTCCTCTCGACCGTGTCGCCCTCTCTTCCGGGGCATGCGTGAGCCTCTCGCGTCAAAGACCGCGTGAGGCTCGCGTCACCCTTCTCCTCGGGGTCTCCATAGCTCCTCCAAGGTCAAATAAGCACGTGAGCTTGCATGCCTCGCATCACCCTCCCGGGCTTATGCCGTCCCTCCGGCATCGCACCGCTTCTTCCTAGATCCGTGCCGTAACAATCGCCTTCCGCAAAGCAAAACTTTGCCCTCTTCTACCGATGGTTTCAACTCTCCTCGATCCGCACATGCCTGATACCATGCGGTGAAAATTTCGAATTTACTAAACAAAAACCCCAACGTTAAAGAATCTGGATTTACTATCTCACTTGTTTGATTTACTAACAAGCTATTTTTTCGAATTATTCAAGAAACATCAAAGTAAATATACCGCGTACCTACACAAATATACAAATCAAGTACCGAAGAATTAAGCACCTTCGACAAAGGACACACAAGATTTTTCAGACAATTGTCCCCGAAAACCCAATGCGAGAAAACCGGTGCGTAGCTCTGAGGGTTTTTATGATTATGCAGACGAATACAAACTAGGGTACCGTAGTGGTTTACCCAATGAGAAAATCCCTACAGATGTACTTTTTCGGAGATAGATATTATGGCCGATTCGGCTGAGAATGATGTCCAACAGTGCCTACGTAATCACCGTGTCACCCTTCGTGTGGTTGTGTCACTTTGTTCATCGCCGAATATAAGCCCCACGGCCCATCGAAACCCCAACACAGCCTCTTTGACACCACGCCACCCCGCCGGGCTTACGCCCGCGCGCCCGTGTAAGCCTAGCCGGCCCCGCATCACCCCTCGCTGGCCCTGCGCCTCGCTCGGCATAGATCCGCCCTCGCTATTGTATCAGCCTTGGATCTGTAAATCCCACCGCCGAACCGCCCCTCGCCGCACCGCAAGTTCACTCAAAAATTCGTAGCAAAACCACGCCCCAAAATTTCGACTTAGCTCGGGCGCGGTGGCGCTCGCGTGTGTTCTCCAACTCGACCTCAAACCTCTCCTTAATACTTTTCCCCGTTGAACGTTCAACGACCGTGATCTAAACTCTCTAATCGATGGCTAAGATTAGAAAAGACTTGATCCTCGTCACTTAAACATTCTCACCCACATGTCTAAATTAATTCACTTAATTATTTAATTTCCCTAAGTTAGACTTAGGGTCTTCATTAAAATAATTAATTATTTGAATAACTTAGGTCATGATGAATTTCTCCAACTACTGGTCTTGGAGATCTCATGTGTTCTAGCCCCTCCACAAAGTTTCGAGCTAGAGCACATCATCCACGTTATAAAAATCAACCGTTTGGACGACTCACCCGGAGCCGAAGTGAGCCCGAATTTAATTTTGGAGTGAGGAAATTTCCACTAAATTTTTCTTGCTAGTATTTCCAATTTCGCATCCAATTGTACTCAAATTATTTCACCGTCGCTTTTTAATATTAAAACAATCATCCGTCGCACCGATTTTCCAAGTTGGGTTTTTCCCGCGTAGTTTTGTCCGAAAAATAATTGTGTTATTTTATGTGTGCTAGCATTTATTCCAACGTTTATTCTTCCTAGCTTTATTTGTAAGGGTTGTAGTGTATTTATTTCGTATTTGTCGTAGAAATCATAGTATGAATTGTTAAAGTTAATTAACAAATAGTAGAAATAATATCGCTGTCGCAATAGGATTCCGAGTTTCAAATTTTCACATGGTATCGGGAGCGCGATGATCATCGAGAGATAAGTAGCGAAGACAAAAAGGAGTTTCCCCGTTCGAAGGTTGCGCATCGAAACCTGTGCGACAACGTTACCACTTTGCCAAGAGGTCAGGTCACTTGAGGGTATAAAATCGATTTTTTCCGAGAGATCGACAAAAAAAAAAATTCATCTTCCCGCATCGGTAGCTCCAAAGGAGAGGGAGCAACCCGCATTTTCGTAGAGCAAGATTCTAGTTGGACGTAGTAGTTTTGCGTAGTTTGTTAGAGTAGAGCTAGCGTCAGTAGAAGGGAAGAAGAGCACACATTGAGGGAAATTTTTTCCTCGTGTGAACTTCTAGTCTCAAGAAGTTCGATTTCTTACAGCAACAACAAGTTAGAGCAGTAGTCTTCACTCTAGTAGGGATTACTAATAATCGAGTAACAAATGAGCAGTATGGAAGAGGAGATTTGTGACATTTGTTGAGATGGCCACCGTCAAGCTTCGTGGATTAGACAAAGGATGGGGATTCCAACTACGTCATTTGTAAGGCAAGGATGTCCTTCCTTCTCGGACGATTTTGGCCTAAAAACATATATTGGATGCAAAGTGGAAGCACCACTGGGATGTGGATCAGCTTGAAGGAGTACGTAAGGGAGATGGCACAAAGTAAATAGTTTGATCCTCGAAGGAGTCAAAGGATCATGTGGTCTCCCGTATATTACCGGCAAAGATACCGCCAAGGTGTGTGGGGATGTACTCTTGCCACGCAATACCATGGCACTTCTCAGCAATAGAAGATGTACCTCGAGGAGAAGCCGAGATGCATCCGGACAGATGGGGGAAGGCATAGACTCTTTTCCCTCTACCGTGATTCACAGAAGTATAAGATCAATTGCCTTACTGTTACCACTCAAACTAGCAGGGGACCTTAAAAGGGTTTACTAAGAGGGCAACTTCTAGGTTAAGGCAACCCGTGAAGGCTTACCAATCGTCACCATACCTAAAGCTCCTTGCTCTTTACAAACTTTCATCGATGGGAGGAGTCTTGATGCTTTTGGGAAGCCACTTATAAAGGATATATCAATGAATAGATGGGAAGTGACCCTTTAAACCCTTTCCCTAGGGAGGAGGTGAAGAATGGAGATCGCTTGCTCCATAAGCAAGGGCCTTGACTTTCCAGGGAGAGGGGGTGAGGATTAGAGGGTGAGGATGAAGGGTATAACTTGTAGAGGTGCTTCTCGATCACTAAAATCCTATAGGATTCGCATTCGCAAATAGTCTCGATGAATAATCTTTGACAACAAATGGGACCATGCGGGGCTGGCGGACCCAACCCAGGTTCAGGGATGGAATTTAGCAACTAATGATGTTCCTATCTTGGACAAGGTGAGAGGAAAGGATCAAAGAAGAATTTTTACTTCAAAGGTCAAATTGATCCTCAAGCAGATGCTAGCCTTGGGAAACACAAGGCAAAACTTGATCCTAGATCTAGGGCTTGGGATATCTCGAGATTCCACTGCCGGAATGTTTTCAAAACTTGGAGGACACTGGGATCCACCAATGTAGTTGACCTCAGGAGATCAAAATTTTCCTATGGCCAAATTTCGGGGGAAAGTGATGCCCTATGTGACCTAATGGGGCTAGACCCTAGTAAAAATGGAGAAAAAGTGTAAAAATAAGGGTTAAAATGATCACCCCCGTGAAGGATTAGTGCCTAATTTCACTTGGGTATATGGAATCAAGGATAATTAAGAAGATGGAATGTATTTCTATCATTCAAGGAAGCTTCAAAGTCAACTTCGTCCAATGTTATAGGCTAGATAAGAAAAGTAATCTTTAAAAATTCTATACTTCTTGCAAATGGTGAAGGCTTGTCAAGATAACACGATCTCTAGGAATTTTCATTCATATAACATGGCCCATACACATATATACGCTAAAATAGACACAATTCAACATTTAACATATGCAACAATTAGCCCTAATCATAGAGAAGTTCAAATGTATGCAACAACAAGAAAAATGACATCAAATCGTACTTACACGTTATAGAATATATCCAACCAAAGATCACATTCGTACACATAATAAAGCTCCAAGATCTAGAGAACCCAAATCCATACATCAAAATTCATCCATCATCCAAAATTCCCCACCAAGGAAAACATGTGAAATTATCTTAAGGGAGAGAGATCCCAATCCAAATGATGATACAAATGAATCCACTTCAACTCCTATTTATACACCTTAGGAGTTCGATTTAGCTAATGAGCCTACATTAGCCCCTAAACATAAAATAATGTACAACACCTAACTTTGGTGACAAGCCCACCAAACTAGCTCATAAATGAAATAATAAGCTCTCCGTGAGGTCAAGTAATAATATGTGCATGTCGTGGGGCCCTCCCAAAAGGCCGCATAATGTCTAGAAGTGCCATAATGATGAATAAGCTCCTCAAAATGTGACTACAAGGGGGTGCCCCATTATTCTCTAAGTAGACTTGTGTCTCTCCCAATGGTTGTGGGGTCACACCAATGACCCATGGGTCTCCATATGAGTCGAAGATGACCGTAGATCATCCTAGAAGTGGCTCAACATGGAATGGACACTTCAATGTCATCGTACAAGCCTTGGGACACTTGCAAGTGTGTGGTGCTCTTCACCGGGCATAGTGTACCAAGTGCATCATCCTTCGTCCCAAAAGTGGATCTCTAATAATCTCCGAACATCGGTGGGGATCCATGGAGTGTTGTCTCTGGCCGGGTTGTGGAGGCCCATGGATCTCTACACACATCCTACATGTGCCAATGTGGCCCTCTCGGGAGGTTAGACCCCATATAGGGAGACCAAGCCCAAATGGACACCATCTACAATCCTATATAAGATCCAATGCATCCCCTAGCCTTCCAATACAAGTCATTAGAGTAATCATGTAAAAGAGCTTACAACCATAGACAACAAAGTGGGCACTTCATAATGGCATGCCCTTCCGTAGTGGGCTTTGGCATGTGTTGATGTCTCCAAGCTCCCGTAAGCAGCTGTGTACCTTATTAGGTGATTTCTACCTCAGAGGGGATAATATGTCCAAGGTACATCCCTCAAATGGGGTGGGAAAGGATAAACAAGTGAAATGGAATAGGGAATGAGAGGGGCAAGAAGCCGGGGCCACATATTGGGGCTCAAGGGTAGCCAGATAAGTGTGGAAGCCCACACCTAGGTATATAATGTGTAGGAGGGAGAAATCGTGGCACATGAAGTGCCCCGACATTGATTTTTCCACCCATTCTTTATATGCCTTTTTCCTTTTTATGATTTTTCTTTAATTAACTGCCGTGGCTCAAAGGACAAGAACATGATGTGTATGATTACCCCTTTAGGTAGGGTGGTTCATTTCCCTCCAGGGTTGGGACAACCATGGGTTCCCGAACGATAAAGGAGGCTCATCTAGGGCCTATGGAACCTGTGGTGATGACCATGGGTATGGGGTAGAGCCTGCATTGGCTTTTGCCCACGTGCTAATTACTTTTTTTTTCTCGACCATCTTTTGCTTTTTTTGGTACACTTTCCCGTTGAATGTGGCCATTTATGCTTTCACTTTTTTCTTTTTAAATGCCTAACGTCCGTGGGCATCATTCCAGCTCGATCCGAGGTGGGGTAAGGGGATAGGAGGCCGGCCCTATGTGGACCTAGAGAGGCAATGGGACCCAAGCGAGAGAAATGATGAGTGGGGGTATAGTGAATGGAAAGGGAATAATATATGTAGATAAAAGTGCGGGACCACGCACCCAAAGTCGGGATTTCCCCAAGTAGTACCACCCTAGAACCAAATGGTCAATAAAGGAGATCCCACGGGACTAAGATCCAAGGGTAACATCCAAAAGAGACCAAGTGGATAGGAGCACAAGCTAAGCCCACTCTTTTTGTCAAATCCATCGATCCATGCCCAAAAGTATCCATGATAAGTAAGCCCAATACTCAATTACCAAATGACAAGACATACGTTTAGATTCGGGAGACCCACCTTCAAACATATGATCATACAGAGTGGGTGAGGGACCACATGGTTGGCTCAAAGCCGGAGAAATGTCACAACGAGCTAGTTGAAGCTGCACGGGGCTGCCGCCGAGGTCCATCGTGAAGAGGGACTTCCTAGGGGATATCACCCACAAAGTGGTGGGTAACATCTAACTCCAACTCGGGGACGTGATCTCTTGAAGAAGTGGGCAAGGCTACTCGAACATCAGAGGTCACGAGAACTCCAACAATCTCTTGGTCACCATAGACCTGTTCTTCGCACATGTCAAGGACCAAAAAGCCATGGGGAAGCATGTGTTTACCGTGTCTTATGATCACCCATACTTAATGTTAGCCCATAAAATCAACAAGTAATAAAAAGATGAAATTTTTAATCTAAATGCAGCTAATTTATTATGAGAAATATCATATGAAATTAGTTCTACGCAGAAAATCAGCATGCAATGCATCCTACCCTAACATGCATATAGTACAATGCTAATACTAAGTGTAATCATAAAGCCAAGGTAACCAACATATCATCATATCAATATAAATCTGTCGGTCAATATGATTACTGATGTAGCAAATCCTAAAGCGAATGCAGATACAATTGTATGGAGGATGAAGTGGGTGGGAGGTGGGAACATGATGCACACACATGGATGATCCTGAGAAGAGGTAAGAAAATGATGTAACATAGTCCATGAGATTCTCTCTTCTAACCAAAATATAGAGATGTCAATGATTAGCTCATAAATTTTTGATGGATGGATGTCAATGATTAGGCTCATAAATTTTTGATGGATGGCAACCTCAGGCATATTATTTCCATTATCATTTATGTCATATTTTATTGCCTCAAAAGGGTTATGATTAGTAGGAAAGGGAGACTGGTGAGATGTATAAACACAAGCAGGTCTCCCATGACGATCACACCGAATAGGGAGACTATAGATTGGTCATGATCCTGAGAGGGTGCCTAAGAAGACAGAGTACATTCAATGAGGGGTTCTTCCTTGACACCATGCCTATAGCAGCCTCCTAGCCTTAACGCTGCCCTTTTTCCTTTTCAGTGTAAAGCTTAGAGGCTTCTCACATCTCTACCACAGGCCTCTTCCTTCTCTTTGGAGCCTCTGCCCATTGCCGCAGGCCAATACTAGCCTATTTCCATCACGACAACCCTTTCTCCTTCTGTTTCTCCCCTTGCTGTTGGTTTTCCCTCTTCCTTATCCTTTTCAGTCTACTCTTCCTTTTCGCTGGCCCAGTCAAGCCTTCCCTTAGCTAGCGTAGCTTCCATTGTCCCTTTCTTATAACTTTTCATTATTCTTCCAAAACCCCCAGCTGTCACCCAAAGTCTCCATCTCTGTCATATTTTAGTTTCCATGTACTGACGGCTTGTTTGCAGCATTTGTTTTCGTCTTCCAAATAGCGGTGCTTGCAGGTAATATCATCAAAGAGGGTCTTGGGCTAAAGTGATTTGCTGTTCAACTCTGTCTCCTCATCTATTTCATGACAGGTTTCAGATATATACTTTACAGTGGTATGTCCATGATCTAAGGCTCATACAAATCACTCGCATAAACTTGTAATTGTTGCACAATAAACATTAAGTGATAAGTCATCTTGATGCCTTGACCTTCTAGTTTCTTGTAATTCTGAAAAATATGATATTCTGATTCCAAAGTCTGATAATGTATCTACAGCAGTGGTGAAAATCTTGTGATAGTGACCTAGAATCATTCACAAGTCGTCTAGGATTTCTAACAGTTCATTACATTAATAAGGCATTCGATATTTATGACTCATACTTTTTCTGAAGGCTGACCTTATATAACAGTGGTATAAAAGTAAATGGTGGATTTGATTGGTGAGTGGTGTTAATTCATGCACTAAGCGGTTTTCATCTTGCTTAGACGTAGCACTGATTGCATCTAATTATAAATCTGTTTTGGTGACTGAAGTTACACATTGTCTAAACAATAATATTTCCACTTGCATACTGTTTCTTAACTTTCCAAATCAGAATTGCAGAAGTTGCATATCTCTATTAATCACAAAAGTTGGCTATAAAGAAATTGCAGTAATCATATTGCTTTCATGATCATAAGTTAAAAGGAACAAGTGTTCTTATGGTTTCATTTTGCAAAAAGTCATTTCTGCAATCTTGCAATTACCTCAATCATAAAAGCACTTATCGATCTCGAAAGCTAACATTGTTGATTAGATTGCTAATTCAAGGAGCTATTGGATATTGGGAACTCTTGCTTTCCCACAATTACACTAGGGATCTAATTCAATTTGGTATTGTAATTGGTTGACATAACTCAAGGAATTGCTAATTGAGAGCATTAATCATCTAATTGTATATCTCTCTTGAGCAATCTATCATTGACTGTCTTTAAAGTGATTGAGAATCACTGTGATATCTAAGACCTGAAGTTTGGTGAATTTAATTGCTTGCATTTGAGCATCTTTTTTAGAGGTTTCTAATTGCATATGAAGTAGCTTACTGTTGTTCTCATTTAAGTCATTAGAAACTGAATATCATAAATCGCTCTAAGTGCTTTCAGTGATTCATAAGAGCTACTTGGACTTGCAAGCCTTCTTGTTTTAATTAAGCATCTCTTAAGTTGAATGGTCATTAGCAATTTTCTACTAATTAAGAAGCATTGGTTGCATTGTCTAAAATTCTATGGCTAAGTGTTCTAATAGAAAGCGTGCCCTACTTATTGTTATTGGCTTATGTTATTATACCTTGAGCATATTGATAAAATCGTTTATTTCATTCGGCATATCTTTGGCACATTCTCTCATGGTTAAGATTGTTTCTGAATATCATTCTCAAGCATTTGTGTCCTTTATTTAATCTCAAATAATAATTAACCTTAAGAATCATTTGCTCGCTCCTTACATTGCATTTGCATCCTAAGCTAGTCGTGCATATTAAATTAACCTCCAAGCATAAGCTTGGTTGAAAGATTCCTAGGAGAACCTTTCTCATCTAACTTGAGGGGCCGAGCAACTTTGGTAGTTAACACCGTGACCTTACAATCGTCAACCGTGAAGTCTCGTAGCGCCTCAAAGGCATCGGGTGATAGGAGCACAATAGGGTTGTATAGTTAATCAAGCCCTTGCTTGCTTCATGTTGGTTTCCTTCCCAATAACTTACCTTGGAGCCCAACTTCAAATAGTGAAGGGAAAGCCAAATTTAGAGTAGGCATTTAATTAAAATTTACCAAGATTTCGCATTTCACATAGGTCCTAGGAAATTGCATTTCATTAGGATAGTAAGGCATTGAAGCAGCAAATGGCCATCCAAATACTTGGTCTTAAATTTACATAGCAAGATTGTTGACTCCATAAGGCAATCGATTTCAAATCTATAAATCCAATCGAATCCTTAAATTATTGCTAAATCTAAAACAAGTGCTAGGCTACTCAACTGCATTCCTGACCAGTTGGTTCTCATCCTGTCTTTTTCATTTCATTTCATAGGGTCTACCCCTCTAAGGCCTGGTTGTTGGGAGACAAATCTAATGTGGAGAGGTTGGGGATTAGGGTGATAGCCCCCACTCCGAGTCGTTGTCGTGTGCCTATACATTTTGATAAATAACCGACCCTATTGGGCATTTGTAACAAGAATTTTTTTTTTTTAATATTTAAAAGTATTTCAGAGACCCTCCAAGATCAAGTCGGCCAACAAACATAAAGTCAACCTAAAGAGGCTCATTCCAAACCTTGTGTATGAAAATTTCGAATATAGAAACTACTCATAGCTTCTTTGATTTACTTTCTACTTGTTTGATTTAATTAACAAGTTATTTTCTGAAATATTCAAAAGAAATATCAAAGTAAACACAACTGCCACCATACATATAGATCATTTACCGAAGCATAACGCACACATGACAAAGGACATAGTATTTTTTGGACAATGTCCCCTGAAAAACCCAATGCGGGAAAACTAGTGCAACAACTCTTAGAGGGTTTGTTTATTAAGAAGAATATCTAACACAATCAAGGGCACCAAATAGTGGTTTGCCCAACAGAAATCACGATGTACCTCTATCACTTAGAGCCGTAAAATTTGGCCGATTCAACCGAGGCTTCTCACCTTTTGAATAATGTTGAATATGAGCCCTTTTTGGCCCACCGGAAATGCCGTTGTCGCCTCTCGGCACCGTGTCGCCTTGCGTAGTCAAGCATGCTCTTCTCGCGCAACAGAGGTCGCTCCTATGCTCCCCTCGGGCTCATCACCGCCTCTCGCGTCACCCCGAAGGGCCCACCGGCCTCTCGCGCCGTGTCCGCGTGAGCCTCGGCCGGGCCGCGTCCCTTTGGCCGGGTCTCTCGTGCCGCCCGTGCCGCATCTCCCTTCGTCTATGTATTCTTGGCCTTGGATCTCGAATAATCCCTCGCCGATCTACCCCTCACAAAACACCGCAAGCTCACTCGAAAAATTCTCTAGCAAACCGCACCCTGCACTTCGACTTAGCTCAAGTGCTACCGCTCGGTGTGTCTTCTCCAACCGACCCCAAGCCTTCCTTTAATACTTTTCTCATGGAACATTCAACGACCGTGATTCAATCTCTAATCAATGACTAGGATTATGAAAGACTTGATCCACGTCACTTGGAACATTCTCACCCACATGTTTTAATTAATTCCCCTTAATTATTTAATTTCCCCAAGTTAGACTTCAGGATCTCCATTAAAAATAATTAATTATTGGAATAACTTCACACCGGTCGAATTTCTCCAAACGATTTATGGGTCTTGGAGATCTTCGTGTCCCAGCTCCTCCACAAAGTTTCGCAAACAGAGTTAACATCCGATGCTACCCAAAATCTTAAACACCCCTTCTTACAAGGAATGCTCAGCAATACTTCATCATTGAAGCATCACCCCGATCCAAAGCATCGGTCCTTTGCGCCGCCGATGCTTGGCCTCGGGCCGCCCTCCATCCATCGTGTGCTACTACTCGTGGCCGCCTGGCGCACTCGCCACATCCGTACCGCAACCTCTCAAATTGCCGCACGATGTCGCCTATAGCATTGCACCCAACTCGGCCGCATCGCAACCCGGCTTGCCGAGAAGTAAGCAACCGAAGGACATCACCCTAAAACTAACAAGACAAGTCAATTGCCACATCTCATCACCGAAGCACCCGCTACCGTCGCTTCCGCACCGCGTAAGCATCGCCTTTGCATTGCCGAAGTCCCATCACCTCTCGCGCTATTGCTTCCATACCGCCGGCCGTTTTGTGACCGTCGTTCAAGACCGTTCTCTAGAGCTCTTGTGCTGCCGTCGCTTTGGCACCGCGTGCTAATCGCCCTCTTACAATGCTGAAGTCCCACTCACCCTCCGTGCCGCCGTTCCATACCGCCGGGCCGCCTCTCGCATCGCGCCGCCTAATATTCAACGTTCTAGCACTCGCTTGTGCCTCTCCATGATCCTCTCGCATCCACCGACCTTACCATCCCACAATGTCTTTAACGACTTTTGTAGCTCATATGTGATCCAAGAGTTTAGGCACCTAGAGTCCGTCATTCATCCGTAGTTCAAGAGAACTACAGATCGACTCACCCCACCTCTTCTCTCGAGGTACATGAGCACCGATGGCCACATCATCATCGCCGCCGTCATCCCCTTTCACCGTTGCTACCTTGGAATTCGAATCTTCCTTTCCTTTTCTTCTTCAAAGGACAAGTGTTGGCAAAGTGTCCAAATTCGCCACATCTAAAGCATCGGGACCTTAGATAGGTCCTTCTTCTTCTTCCCTTGCTGCCTCCTCGTCCCCAGATGCTAGGATGCATCTTCCTCCTCTTTCTTAATCTTGAATCCTCCTCGCCACCGACCCCTCTAGGTTTTTCTCCCGATCTCCCGTCGAAGGATTGCCCACATGTCCCCAGCTTGGAAGTTGTGCTCGCCCATGATACTTTGGAAGTTTGGACAAAGGTCTCCCAATTATCGGTGATCGTATTCAGGGTACCTCACCATGAGTCCATCGTTAAGAGTTGCCCCATGGCAATCAACTCGGTCTCGTATAAATCGCGGAATCTTAAAGAGGAAAGGATTGATCTCCTCCCTCAGGCATCCGGAACAACCGCATTTGATTCTCCGTAAGCATCTTCATCCGGATGAAGCTACCTTGATACAACGTGGTTAATGTCGTCACACCCCGTTTGTTGTCTTCTTCTCGCAATATGAGGAACCACATGATATTTCACTCATCCATGATCAAGCGTTTAGCCCACGCCTCGATTTTCACAAACTTGCTAGAAGAGCAACATCGGCTTGAACAACCTCGACATTTTCGCATGATCTCTCGATGCCATATTCTTCGAGGAATGACAAGATTCGTCTACAGATGGCAAAGTTAGACACACCGTCTAAACCTATCCTAATCTCTCAACCGCACGCCATTCCCCGTCAAACCGTCGAAGCAAGTGCCTTTCTCCCTTCTCGCCGTCAAGCATACACTCAAAGAAAAAGATCGTATCCTGGGTCTTCGAAGCGATAGAAACCCCAGAGAATATGCCCTTCCGACAAATGATTTCCCTACTAGAAATCCTTCACCAATTTCGTCGAATCAACCCTCTATAGTCACTCAGCTGATTGAATCTCAGATTTCTTGGCTAGAAAATCAGCCGAGAACCCATCGTTTCCCCCATTTTTCACTGCGAGTAATCGTTCGCACCGGCGTAAACAATGCCCCACCAACAACTTCGAAGATCGTAAAATTGCACTTCCACTCACGACAATCGGCACAACGCGACTCCCTCTTGGATTGCGTCACCCTCTTGGCATGCGTCGTCCGCGTCGTCTGGATGTAGTATTTGCGTCACCCTTCGGGGCTTGCGTTAACTCTACGTGTTGATTTCTATAGCATCGAAGAAGTGTTCTAAGTCTCAATTTTGGTAGAGAGGCTTGGACAATAGTTATCCAGAATTCATAAATTGCTTGTGTGAAATTCCACTCGGATATGACTTTATTAAAATAATTAATTATTTTAATGCGTATAATTCTAAGTTTAAACTTAGGGAAATTAAATAATTAAAGGGTATTAATAGAGCAGAGGTGAATCTTCTAGAAGACGAAGATCAAGTCATCTTTTAATCCGAGCTCTTGATTAACGATATAATCTTGGTCGTTGATTCATCAACAGAAGACTATATGAAGAGATTTGAGGGCCATTTGGAAATCAGAGTCGGGGACAATCTCAAGATTCGAAGGAAATCGATTTTGAAGCAAGAGAATTCGATTTCGAAGGTGAGATTGTAGAGGCGAAGTTGCAGGCGGGGTAAGGGGAGGTGGGAGGAGTCATTATCGGGAAGGTATGGCGGAGGGTGAAGGGAAGTTAGCCGATCTACAGCGCAAGACCCCCCCTCTCCACGCAGAATCACGCAACGTAGTGAGAACCGTAAAGAGCTCTCACGCTAGATAATGCGTAGGTTACAGAGGTCACCATGAGGGTCTCGAAATTTGTCCGGAGGTTCCGGAAAATTCAGCCAAAAAGCCCATAATTTTATCCCGCTCATGAGACTCGTAATGTACTTTCCATTTCTCAAGATAAATATAAAACCCTCAACGTCGCACCGGTTTTTCCACATTGGGTTTTTCCGGGGACAATTGTCCAAAAATAACTCGTGTTCATATGGTTGTTTCTATTGTGTTACTTGTGTGATTTATTCTTCGTTCTTATGCTCTTGATGATAGTGAGGATCCTTAAAATGTGTTTATTTTAATTTACCGTTTGATTCGTAAATAACTTATCTCATAAGTAGGAGAAATAAAACCAAGTATTGTAGAACTATTTTCCTTTTGTGAAAATTTCACATGGTATCGTAGCAAACGGCTAAACGTATTGAGGATCTCGCTATGGACCAAAGATCCATTAGTCGAAGGGTTCACGCAATTCTCTGAAAGCACGTAGAAATGCAAAGAGAACACGACATGAGAGTGTTGGCGTCCAAACTAGAGGAGGATCTTGCTTGTGTGTCGAGCATAACTCCTCCGTGTTTGGTATATTGATGCGTGGACATCTTCGCTCATATGACGGGGGTTCGAGAACATTTTTCGAGCTACCAAGAAGAATAGATGAATTTCCGTATAACTATGGGAAACAAGGCAAAATGTACCCCCATTGGGAGAGGTACCATACCCTTCGTACAAAAATGGCAACAAGATTCGAGCCATGAATGTTCTACATGTACCGTGGCCGGGGGATGAATTTACTCGCTGTCTCAATTTCGTAACAAAGGCTATGACGTATACTTTATTAGAGATAAGGTCTATGTCAAGCACCCTAGCCGGAGCAAAAAGGCACAAATCGGTAAGGAGTCACACAGGAGCCCAGCCTATATCTCTCGGTGGCCCGATTGGTAGTACACGACAAGAGATCCGAATGAGTTATGGAAACGTTACTGAAGGGGGCATCTACATCATGGAGCCTTGGGGATTCTCAAAAATATCGTCATCGTGGCTTCGAACTCACTTCGAAAAAAGACGAAGTTTATGGTGGGGATGCATTCTAGGGAAGTACGCTAAGGCGCATTTCCAAGAAGCAAGAACAGAATCCAAGGGTGTATTAGAGCATACACTCGACATTTGTGGCCCAATGTCCACAAATAACCTCAATGGTAAAAGTATTTTGCCATCTTTATCGATGATCATTCTAGAAAACTTGGATCTATTTTTGAAACCAAAGATGAAGTCTTTGATCGGTTCAAAGATTTCAAAGCATTGGTGGAGAACTCCCACAGAAAGAAGATCAAGAAGTTGGTGGTCGTACAACGTAAATATATCACAGCATCACAAATTCTCGTGTAAATGAAGGCATCAAGAGAGTAATTTGATGTGCCCATACAATCCAGAGCAAAATGGAGTTGCAAAACGGAAGAATCAATTACAATAGAAGTCGCAAGGGCAATGTTGTATGATTCGCAGTGTCAAATTCTTATGGGCAAAGGCTCGCAATACAAAAATATATATTCGTAATGAAATCTTCATAAGCTTTGGGGAAGGTAACTCCCAGAGTGTGTTCAGGCGTATGTCAAAAGGGAGTCATTAGGATATTTGCGCATAGTAATCGCTAATGCTCAGGATGAAAAGAGAAAGAAGCCGGGATCAAAACTCCGCGTAAAAGGGTTTTCTCGATGGGCTATAGTGAGAATGCGAAGGCATATCGCATCTATATTGCGAGAGCAGAAAATCGTGGTAAGAATGGATGTGAAATTCTTGGAGGAGAGAGCCTTCAGAAATCTCTGAGAAATGGCCAGACACGCATTGAGGAGGATCCACGAGTACAACCTTAACGACCTATAGGATAGGTCAAGTGCTCTCTCCAAGACACAATGATTCTAAGGAGAGCTCCTCGAAGAAGAACGGAAGGAGAGCAGTAAGACCACCCACCATTGATGGGAGACCGAGCAAAGAACTTCAATAGATTATTAAGGACGAAAAGAATTTGTTGGAGCCCCTAAACAAGGAAAGAGGATAATTAAGCACCAGAGGTATATCGCACCGGTAGCTTAGGCCGGTGAACCATCCACCTTTCGAAAGTACCGGCATCGTTATGGGTGGATGCCATGGTGGAGGAGTATAGCTCCATCATGACGAATGATGTATGGGAAGTGGTCCCCAGACCACAGACGGATCGGGCTTGTAGGATTCGTACGGATTCACAAGATCAAATATGCCGCAGATGATAGAGAAGTTCAAGGCAAGGTTTGTAGCCAAGGGTTACGTACGTAAGGAAGGCATTGATTATGAAGAAACCTTGCTCCTAGTAGCTCCTTACACTTCTATTAGATCCGTCATCTCTCCGTCGCACACAATGGGATGGGAGATTCATCAGATGGATGTCAAGACAACGTTCTTGAATGGGGTGATAGAGGAGGAAGTGTACATTGAACAACTAGAGGGCTTTAGGACACATGGGCGAAGACTCATGCCTATGTGCTTACAGAAAGCCTTGTATGGTTTAAAACAAGCCCTAAGGCATGGTATGGACGAATTGATACGTTGCAGAAGATGGGGTTCATCGAAGAGTGATGCGTACCCCAACCTCTACTACCCGAGAGTAGGGGATGAGCCACTTATTCTAGTACTTTATGTGGAAGACTCCGTTTTTGACCGGATCATCCAAGCTCATCAAAGACCGTAAGGAGAATCCGCGCGTACCCGACATGAAGGACCTCGGCGTATGCACTATTTTGGGTTAGAAACCGCGCGTAAAGGGGAAATCTTCCTAGGGCATGGAAGATACATGACAAACTCAAGAGATTTTATAAGACCGTAGACCCATGGCCACGCCAATGATTACTAACCGGAAGAAGATAGATACATTGGAGGATGATGAGACTGATCCCACCTTGTATAGACAAAGCCGCATCGGATCATTGATGTATCCGGTCAATACTAGACCGTATATTTGTTGCGTTGAATACCCTCGCCCGCCCATGGTGGAACCAGGAGGGCTCACCGGGCAATAGTCAAACATGTTTCCCGCATACCCGAGAGGACAATCGAGTATGGGTTGAAGTACACTAAGGGTAATGAGGTTCGCTAAACGGGTTCGTCGCATGCGCATTGGGCGTGGAAGTACAAGATCGGAAAAGTACCAATGGGTACTCGTTTAGCCTCTCGGATCAGAAATTTCCACCTCCTCAAAAGAAGAAACAAAAGGACGTAGCATTGAGCCCGCCCGAGTGCGCAGTACATGGCAAGCAAGCACAACTTCGTCCGAGGCCATATGGCTCCGCAAGTTACTCTTGAACCTACCCAAGAAGCAGATGGAACTGGCCGGGATTATGTGTGATAATCGTAGCCGCATCAAGCTTTTTGAAAATCCCGTGTTTCATGACCGGTCGAAACACACGATATCTCTAAGTACAATTTCATTAGGGACTATGTCTAGAGGGGAGCAAGATAAATATGAGGACACTCCTACAGGAGAAAGGTGAGAGATATCCTCGCTGAAAGGCTCTAAGTAAGATCAAATTCACTTACTTCGCAGAAAAGATGGGATGGTCGAGAACCCTTTTCATTAGAGGAAAAGGTGGTCTTCGAGGAAGAGGGAGTTGCGTACGTATGCTGCGTTGCGTATGCGTGTCGCGCGCGCATTATAGGAAGCAACAACGGAGAGATGAGGGGCGTGGAGCCCAACTACATTAGCGCAACAAGTATTATAGAGTCGTAGCAAAGATAATGAGTCTTGCTTAAACAATTTCCTCGCTAAGAGGGATTGTTGATTTCATAGCACGGAAGTGTTCTAAGTCTCAATTTTGGTAGAGAGGCTTGGACAACAAATATCCGCAGAACCCGTAAATCGTTTGTGGAAATTCCATTCCGTATATGACTTTTATTAAAATAATTAATTATTTTAATGCAGCACCTAAGTTTAAACTTAAGGAAATTAAATAATTAAAGGGCATTAATAGAGCAAGAGTGTGAATATTCTAGAAGACGAAGATCAAGTCATCTTTTAATCCGAGCTCTTGATTAACGATACACCAAGCCGTTGATTCATCAACGAGAAGACTATAAGAAGAGACTTGGAGGGCCATTTGGAAATCAGCCGAGGACAATCTCGCACCTAAAGGAAATAGATTCTCACAAGAGAATTCGATTTTAGTGGTGAGATTGTAGAGGCAAAGGCAGCAAGGCATGGGAGGAGAGAGCACTTGCTTACTCCAGCGAAGCCGGGGAGGTGAAGGAAGCGTGAGCCGATCACCGCAGACCCCTCCACCTGCAACTGCTCAGCCCGTGGAGAACCGCGCAGCTCTCACGTTGGATAACGCAGGGTGAAGGGAGGTCACCATGAGGGTTTGAAATTTGTCCGGAGGTTCTAGAAAATTCAGTTAGTGTTTGCTAATTTTATCCTGTCGACGACTCTTTGTAAATGTACTTTCCATTTCTCGAAGATACAACACAAAACCCTAATTTGTTGCACCGTTTTCCAACATTAAGTTTTTCTAGGGACAATTGTCCAAAAGTAACCGTGTTTATATGGTTGTTTCTATTGTGCTACTTGTGTGATTTATCTTTATGTTCTTATGCTCTCGATGATAGTGAGATCCGCAAATG
Source organism: Pinus albicaulis (assembly GCA_034641835.2). Taxonomy (NCBI): domain Eukaryota; kingdom Viridiplantae; phylum Streptophyta; class Pinopsida; order Pinales; family Pinaceae; genus Pinus; species Pinus albicaulis. The sequence continues at coordinate 1,213,562,120 of CM076572.1, read as the reverse complement.
TGTTTATTTTAATCATCGCTATCCGTAAATAACTTATCTCATAAGTAGGAGAAATAAAACCAAGTATTGCGTAAAATATTTTCCTTTGTGAAATTTTTCACACTACGCTAGCAAACAAAGCCTCGCGTCACCCTCGCCGGGTCTCCGCGTTGTCCCTTTGGTGCCGCGCCGGCCTTTCTTAATTTGTGCACTTTCCCGATGCCCTCCGCAAAAAAAAAAAATCTTCATCCCTACGTCGATGGCTTCAACTTGATCCGCAATCACTTCCGAGACCATGTGAAAATTCTGAATATAGAAACCCCATCACAGTATCTTGATTTACTTCTCTACTTGTTTGTTTTAATTAACAAGTTATTTTCCGAAGTATTCAAGAAATTATCAAAGTAAACACAATTGTACCTACACATACATACAGATCATTTACCTAAGCATAACGCACACATGACAAAGGACACAATATTTTTTGACAACTTTAAAAAAACCCAATGTGGGAAAAAACTCGATACAAAGAACACTTTCAGAAGGTTTTTTTATGAAGCAGAATATCTGAATACAATCAAGGGCACCAGTAGTGGTTTGCCCAACAGAGAAATCACGATAGATGTACCTTTCTCAATCGGAGAGAGAAAATATGGTTGATTCAGCTGAGGCTTCCCACCTTGTAATATTCCCAATTAGCTTTGCTAATTGGAATATTTCATTTTTTGCTTTATTTTGCCGCTTTAGCTAGAAATAATAAATAAAGTGAGGAATAAGAGGGGTCACCTCACTTTAGTCATCTCACTTTATAAAATAAAGTGCTTTCCTAGTTGATTGACGTTGTAACTTAAAGAGGGGGCCTTTGGGGTCCACACGTATATGAGGGGAGTCTCACGTCTACCCAAGGGGTAACCTGCAAGGTGAAGGACGCAGTTTAAGGTTTTGGAGGGAGTTTAGCATTATAAAAGGAGGGGTTCCCACTTCATTTGGGATGCATATTTTCGATATTGATATCGAGAGCTAGACTTTTGTCGCCCAAAGACGCCGTTGTTTAGCTTTCCGTTCATAAAGCATCGTTTTTTAGTGCACCTATGTCTCCTATCGTGAGATCTCACCTTTAGCTCCAGACTGCCGAGTGTCTGCGCCTGGTAAGGTTATTTTATCACCTTGGCTTCTGGGACTTCTTGAAGCCTGGTCAACACAGTGGTGTATATACTGTACCTCAAGTCAAAGGTATGGTGACAAGGCAGGTCATATATGTATTTGGAGAGAAGAATCACCAGCACACGCCAGCAGTCTTAGAGGTGAGGATCATCAGCTTCAGGAGGAGAGAGGACGCCGACTCAGCCTAGGACAAGAGGACGTTGTTCCAGTGAGGACGCAGCCCGCACCGGGGCGGCAGAGAACGCTGCTCCGTGAGGAGGAAGGACGCAGACCGGGGCCCGGAGTGAGGACGCCGTCCGCCCAAGAGGAGACCAGAGATCCGAAGCAGGCACAATGATAGATCCAAACTCGGGAGAGGGTAGATCTGCGTATATTTGGCACCAGTTCCGTATGGTGCACCGGGGCGTACAGCACTAGATCCGCCCTTGGGAGATTGGGCATCCGAGGAGATATCGTTATCTAGCCTAGATCCGAAGAGACAACATCGATCCTGTACCTTGGGGGTTGCGTATCCGAAGAGATATCGTCGATCCAAAGACAGATCCGAAGGGTCGGGTAGCAGTATCCGATCTAGGAGGACGCAGATCCGGTTTGGAAGCCCCGCATCCAAAGAGATCCGAGCATCTCGTGAGGCAAGATCCACCTCGTAGGACGCCGATCTCGTAGGAGCAAAGCTTGTGTTAGAAGGGCTTGCCGGGCCGTTTTCCAACATCCGAGAGCTTCAACAACGCGCTCAGGGATGCTCATTCTTGTTGTAGCCATTATTTGTCTGGAGAGGGCCTCCACTTGCCTAGAGCAAGGATAGGTGCATTCATTCTCGATTGTACTCCCTATGTACTTTCGCATTAATAAAATGGTCGCCTTTTCTCACACCCATGTGTATTTTTGTTCCATGATCTGCTCAAGATGTATTTTCAGACCTGCCTCATATATCTCGTGTATTATCGGGTTATTTTCTCCTTTGGGGATATTACAACAGTATCAACAAAGCATAATTCTCGTTCACTCATATTCATGAGACATCGAGAAAGAGATCATACAGAGTAACAGCGGTACTTGGGTAATTCCGCAAACGCAAATGGGAAAGGGCCAAAATAAAAGGGTCAAATTCTGTGTTTGGAATTAAAGAAAACGTTTTCTCGGGTTTTTTTCCGGGTTTTGGGCAAGGATTACCTTCCCAAATTCTTGGAATCTTTCCGTAGCAGCTCCCTGCAGAATTAAGGTCGGTTAAGTGAAGAAGAGTGAGCCAAGAAATAGCCTGCAGTGAAGCCCAGGAGGGAGCCCGTAGGCACCTAGCGCGTAAAATGCCAATGGCAAGAGATGTGAGTCCAACCCGATGGGCAACGCTTGCTGCACGGCGTGGCTTAGGCCCGCATTCGCGGACAATTTCCTTTTGAGCGCTATCTCCCGTTTCTAAGACGCTCAAACCCCCGAGCAAGTACTCAAAGACAAGGTACCGGACACCACCGTGATGACCACCGCGTGCCTAGTAGATTTTATTTGCTCAAAGTTTGATGGCTCATCAAACAATTCCTAAGAAAGTCCTGGTGGAGAAGTCGGACATCTATTTCCCGCCCTTAATCCCAGATGACGCAATGTGAGGCCATTAAGGTGGCAACATTGGCATCTCGGATGGTGAGGCCCGGATTGGTGGTTCCATGGATGGCGACACTTCCGGCATTTTACAAAGGACGACATATGCCGAGTTTACGACGAGGGTGTTAGGATGCTTTTGGACAGAGAGGGATCCGGATCGCATTTTGTTGAGCCTTGACCAACCTCAAACAAGAGACCGGGAGTGCAGAGACACACATTTCGTACTCTTGACATTTCGAAAGGACGCACCGACGAGTCCGCGCCTTGGATGGGTTGCATATTTGTGAGGGGCTCGTCGCTGAGGCCACCGTGCCTACCCTGGCCGAATGCACCTGGCCACCCTTCAGATGCTATCACAGGACTCCCGGACTTGGCGTGATGTCTTACCCAGAGACTCCCATTAATCTTTATCCCCGCAGGACAGCCTGCCCTAAGGGTAGGACACGAGGGCCTCGCCCTCCTGGCGAACTCGGACGAGGGCAATTTGATGATGAGGCTGTGAGGAGAGCCGAGAGAAACCGTTGTGCTTCACGAAGCCGGAGCCATGGGCACCCGCACACAAAGGCAGAAGGCACATCATCGAGGCTCCCCTACGAGAGCAAGGGGAGGCGAGGATGAGGGAACACAAGATTGTGAGTCCGAGGATACACCTATAGTGTGACACAGACCTTACCATCATTAGAGTCCTCTCGACCGTGCTTCTGCTGATATCATAGTGGAGGAGAGCTTCACCCTGGGAGCTATCCACCCAGGTGATGACCGAAGCCATGTCCGAGTCTTCGGTGGTAGCGCACACGACGATGTGATGAGGCATCGTGAGATATATCCATTATCGATGAGGCACTAGGAGATGGCGAGGTATCAAATGATGGGTCGCGTACAATGCAGATTACCTGGGCTCTCGACGGACCTTCGAGTTTTGAGGAGAAGGCCGCGCCGCACGAGAGACCATTTTGTTGCGGTGACCGTGGAGTCGGGAGGGTATGAGAGTGACTTAGCCAAGCTCAGGCGCTGCTGGTCCGCATTGGGGAACAAATTTCGGATTCCCCGATGGTACAACCGTAGGGCACGAGGGAGCGTCGCATCATTCTCTCTTCAGGTATGCATGGATGGGACTAGTGCTATTGTTGGGTCATCTCTTCCCGTTGGAGAGAGAGGCAGTAGCCACCTAGTCGTGTCCCATATGTTGACTTGGATAGTGGTATGAGTACTCATCGAGTTTACGGTGGCATGTGCCACCACGTGTTGAGATTGGATGGCGAGAGATTTTGAGTTGGTACTCTCATGGAGTTAAAAGTTATGGATGAAGGGGAGGTCTCAAGGAGAGATCTCCTCGGAGATGCACTTCGACACACCATGGGGTGCGATGACTTTCTTCCCTTCTCACAAGAGCAGATAGAAGATGGGGGACATCTTTGGATACAACATCTCTCATGCTTGTGTTGGACATTCCTTGGAGCCACACACATCATGATGGGAGGTGTTTGCTGCAACACCATTTGATTTTGATAGGGTCTCATTGATCCCTTGAGAAGTTTATATTCCAAAATCCCATGAAGTGCAAAATCGAAATTTGATTTGGGAGGATGGTAGCCTCATGTGGAGAGTACTGTGATGAGGAGAAGGAGGCATCCACAAGTGATTGAGTGGATGGGGATGATGAGCAAGGAGTTAGGAGAAGGCTACTTGCAGACCGCGTGCTACTGTGCACAGAGGCTTAGCTTCATTGTCACTTTGAAAGAGTTTGGCCATCTTCTTGGCAAACACTCTTCCCAAGAGCCTGAGGGTGGAGTGAAAGATGGTCAGATACTTGCATCATTGAGCGCATGTAGCATGCATGCATGGTATTACATGATACTCGTTATGTCTTCATCACATGAGTTGTATGATGGAAGTATGGGGAGTGCGTTGTAAATTGTTTGGTTGCTTGGTTTGTCTCTCGGGAGAGCAAGGTGCGCATTTGCTCTCACACTTTAAAAGATGTTGCGTGTGAGGAGGAGATGGCACCATTCTTTTGATCTTTTGATGATGACGGAAGCACTTCCATCTTGGGGAGTATTCCACACTTGTTATGTTAGCATTAGGAGGAGTCTTTGACAAGGAGCATGTCAAAGAACAAGAGAGTCTTGTATTGACAGAGCTTATTTGCATGAGCTCCCGGCCACCTTGGACATGCAATATTGCGGATGAGTGTGCGTTACCAGAGATACAGGGATTCTATAACCCATAGGTCCTAGGATCACTTCATATTTGTTGCACAAAGAGGAGGTAATGATGATAGAGACACCTATGGCATATTCTTCTTGACTTGGGTTTCCAATCATGAGGAGGATTATCTTCTTGCAGCACATGGTTCATTCTTCTTCATAGCGTGCCAAAACACTATGGAGGACTCATTTATGGATCCATGTACCATCTTACTTCCAGCATATGATCAGAGTTGTATGGGAGGCTTGATTATGAGGAAGACACATGAGCTGGATGTGTCCGTGAGTGGGAAAAATTCTCACGAATTCTGCACTACATGTTCTAATAGGAGCATGGGAGGAGGCATGGCCACCACTACTATATATGCGTTCTCTTTCGATGTGGGCCATGAGATTGATATTCATCCATTGTACAGCCATGGGCAAGTGTTTGGACCTATGTTGTTGACATATTCAGCCATTTACTATACATTAGTAGATGTGATGGATCTTGTACATTGCTTGCCATGTGATTTTCTGAGGTTGCAGTGGATGAGACTGCGTTGTATCCTTGTGAGATATTGTTTGCACTATGTATCCTCATGTAGAACTATGTAAATTATGTTCGAAGTGTAGAACTATGTTTGCACTATGTAAATTAACCTTACTAGAGACTTGGGCCAGTTTGTTCTTCATTGATGGAGGAACCTTCTATGGTGGATTGTTTTTCACTTTGCCATTGGAGGGCAATGATTTGGCAGCCCAGGATCAGCATAGACTCTACACTTTCCATGAGTGGAGAGAAGGACAGCATGGGGTAAGCTATGATGCTTGCCAAGTTCATATTCTCAGCCCACCTTCATTACCAGAGCTTGAGGTGGAAGGAGATTTTCAGGAGTTCCCTTGTTGGGAGGTGGCTCATTTTGGTTGGATGATTGCTTGGGGATGGAGGATCCACATGAGAGAGATGTTCCTCACTTCATGCCTTGAGTGGAGAGAGATGATGAGCTGGTACACAGTCGATGGGACAACTTACACATTCATAGATGCAGAGCAGCAGCAGTCATGGTCTGTAGTCATAGCCAGAGGCAGTGAGCAGTCTGAGTCATGGGACTTGTGCGATTATTGGCCACAGTGGCGATGGGATCCGGGAGGACTATTGATTGGCTGGTACCATGAGAGGCCAGTTTGGGATCCTGGCATTGAGATATCCCTTCATATCGGGGTGATGCAGGAGACAGAGAGGTTTCAGTGGGACCCAGGCACATTTTGCAGTATCGGCGGGGAGCATCAGCTAGAGAGTAGGCTTGTTCAAGCATTGCTTGAGAACAAGCCATTTTTGCCGGATGAGGATGCCACTGGGGAGAGTGAGCAGACTTTACAGCATCCATCACTTCAGTTGCTTGAGGACAAGCAACGTTTTGCCGGGGGAGACTGTAATATTCCCAATTAGCCTTGCTAATTGGAATATCTCAATTTTGTTTAATTTTGCCGCTTTGGTTGGAAATAATAAATAAAGTGAGAAATAAGAGGGGTCACCTCACTTTAGTCACCTCACTTTATAAAATAAAGTGTTTTCCTAGTTGATTAACGTTATAACTTAAAGAGGGGGCCTTGGGGGTCCACACGTATATGAGGGGAGGCCTCACGCTGACCCAAGGTAAACTGCGCAGGTCAAAGGAGAGTTAAGTTTTGGAGGGAGTTTGGCATTATAAAAGGAGAGGTTCTCACTTCATTTGGACATGCATATTTTGATATTGATATTGAGAGCTAGACTTTTGTCTGCTTCAGCACGCCGGTTGTTTAGTCGGTCTGCAGCACTGTTTAGTGCACGAGTGTCTCCGGTCGGAGATCTCACCCTTAGCCTCGGGGGACTTCGAGTGCCTGCCCTGGTAAGGTTATTTCTGGTTTCACCCTTGGCTTCGGGGGACTTCGAGTGCCCGCCCTAGTAAGGTTATTTTCTGAGTAACATCCTTCAGTTTCAGCAGTTTCAGGTGGAGATTTGGAGAGGAAGAAGCCCTTCTTGTGTTCATGATCATAGAGCAACGATTCGGCGGCGAGAAGAGACGCAGATTGGAACCTTGGATGAGAATATTTGTTTGACGAGGAGAGGAAGGGCAGTCTGAGAGAGCACGATGATAGATCCGGTAGCAGAATTGTAGATCGAGCGGTGTTTCAGAAGATCATGACGTGAGTTGCGAATACGGAGGGAGTAGCACTAGATCCCGACTTGGGGAGGTGCAGATCGGGGAGATATTGGCGGATCCGACCTAGATACGAAGAGAGAACGCTCAGGATCTGTTTAGGCAACACAAGGGTTGCGAATCTCAATAAGATAACGTGAGATCTAGCATAGATACGAAAAACTAACGGCCAGTCTAGCCTTATAAAGAAAGGACTTCACGGAGAGATAATGTGGAATCCATTAACAGACTTAGATCCGACGGATACGAAGCGCGAGAAAGAACGAGTCCGATCGGGGAAGGACGCGGTCCCCGATGAGTAGGGTCTTTATGTGGGGTTCTGGCAGCATTTTTCGGTGTTTTCAGCCTTGAGGAGTTGGTCATCTCATCTGGAGGATTTGTGGGTAGATCCAGCCCTTTTGCCAGCATATTTCTTGAGCTTCTGAGCTGTTCCTGAAGGCACAACGTTTTTGTAGGAGGAGGGTTTCTGGGGGCGATTTTCGGAGGTGGTCCATTTGCTTCACGGTTTCTGGGTTTTGTCCGGAGCAGCGAGTATAGGTGATCTGGAGATTTTTAGCTCATTCCGGCAAGGGGATCGGCCCCTAGCTTCAGTTTCTTCCAGCAGCTGGGATGCAGTTCTGTAGCAGCCATTTCCTATTTTTCTGAGAGGATTCTGTACTTGCCTTGAGCAAGGATAGGTGCACTCATTCTGATTTTCTTGTGCTCCTCTCTATGTACTTCAGATTAATAAAATGGCTCAGCTTTCTGGCATTCTATGTGTATTGGTTCCATGATCTGGTTCAGCATTATATTTTCTATATCTATCTAGCATATTTCTGTTTATTACTGGTTATTTCCCTTTGGGGATATTACATGGCATGCTTCATTCTCTTCTTTCACTATCTAGACATTACTCTCTGTTCAAACACCTTTGATCAGAGTCTTCCCTGTGGTGCTTGATCTGACTTCACAGTCTTGTGCTCTAAAAAGAACCTCACAGCCTTTATCACACATTTGACTGATACTCAACAGATTTGCTTTCAGCCCATCCACAAATAGTACATCTTGGGCCTTTCCTCTACCATTATCTAGACTGACTGAGCCTTTTCCTTTGATTTTCCCTGCTTTATCATTGCCAAAAGTGACATTTCCAGATTTCTTTTCATCAAAGGTTATAAACTTGCTTCTATTTCTAGTCATATGCTTTGAGCAACCACTATCCAAATACCATTGGCTTTTCAGGTCTTGAGCTGTTAGAGCCAGGTCACATTTATTCACCTTCTTTTTCCACTGCATGCATCCTTTTGTTTGGTACCTTTTCTGAGATGATGGACCACATTTTGTGAGAGGACATTTGGGAGGCATATGTCCAAGTTTATTGCATACACATCATTTGATTATATTTTTAGCAGAATTATGAGTATGAGTAAACTCTCCATGATTCATAAACCTCCTTGAGGTTTTGAACATCAGTCTTTGTCAATATTTTCTGCATTCTATGATTTTATGGCCAAATTCCTTACAGTAAAAATAGTATCCATAGAAGCAATTTGCATACTTGATGAAAGGTTGTCTTCTCCATTTGTTTGCTTGAGATAATCTCTTCACTGTTTGCATCCTTTGCTGGTTTGAATTAATTCTCCTTGTATGGCAGTATGCAACAATATGTCCTAGCTTGTGGCAGGCATAACAGGTGGCATTTTTCATAGGAGGGAAGAATCTCCTTTGATGGCTTCCGAATTTGACATACTTAGGAGTATATGAGCCTTTTTCTGTTGGCTGTGTATTTATTTCACTTTGTCATTAGAGGTTCTTTCTGATTTCTATCTTCTTCATTGCAGGTTTCTTCTTCTGTAGGAATCATCTGAGTTGCTTCATCATCCTTATCTGCTTTTACAAAAATGATATTTTTGTTTTCTTTTTCTTTTCCTTTACTTGATTCTCCTTCATAGCCTATCCCAGTTTTTATCAGAGGAGATCTTTGAGCATCCAGAATTTCATTCAACTTACCAGAGCTTGTCATTTGAGAAGAATTTATTGACACTTTCCTTTGGGCATTTTCTAATTTCTTCCTCAAGCATACTACTTCTTTTTCCAATTTCTCTTGTTCCTGAATTTTATCCTTGATTTGCTTAAGTAAAATGTCTTCTACCTTCTTGGCTTCTTCAAGCTCTACTTTCAACTGAATGAGAACTTCTGAATTTTTTTCTTCTCTTACATACTTGAGAAGAATGTCTTTCTGTTTTTTGCACTTCAGTTTGAGTCTGTCAATTTCCTCCAGGGCACTTCTTAGCTCCTCCTCAAGATCAACTTCACCTTCCTCTTCATCTTCTAGAAGGAGTCCTTCAAGCTCTTCTATGGCCATCAATATTTATTCAGAGATTCCTTCTTCACTTGAGGGTTCATCTGAGTCTTCAGATGCACTGCTGTCTTGTTGAGCATAGAAAGATTTTCTATTGAATTTCTTTCCTTTCTGCCAGTTTTTTGATATGGTTTTCTCTGACTCTTGAGTCTGATTCTTTGTTTTCTTATGAGGACACTTAGCAGCATAGTGTCCAACTCTTCCACAGTTAAAGCATTTAAATGGAAGTTTACCTTTATATTTACCTGAGCCTCTATCCAATTTCCTAACAAATTTGGCCTCTTCTTCATCAGAGCAAGAGCATATATCTTCCTTTTCTTCTTTCTTCTTCTTTGTCTTAAAGGCTGCCTCCCTCACATTTGACTTCCTCTGTGGCAGTCTCATCTCATAGGCTGTTAGATTTCCAAGTAGCTAGTTCATGGTCAAGGTTTCCCAATCAGCTGTTTCTTCTATGGCGGAAACCTTGGGGTCAAAGCTGGATGGAAGAGATCTCAGAGTCTTTTGAACAATTACAGCTTCTTTTATGGTTTCTCCTAGAGCTTTCATGTTATTCACAATTTCTGCAACCCTTAAAAAGAAGCTGGCAATGTCTTCATCATCATTCATTTTTAAATTTTCAAACTGGGCTCTATAGACTTGAAGTTTGGCTGTCTTTACCTGTTTGTCTCCCTCATGGATGTTCTCTAGTGTATCCCACATTTCTTTGGCAGTCTTGTTGTGCATTACTTTGATAAATTCTGCCTCACACAGTCCATTTAAGATTGCATTCATGGCCTTAGCATTAGCTACAAAATCTTGTTTGGCTTCCTTTTCTGAGTCAGTTGCCTTTGGGGCATAACCAAATTCCACAGCCGCCCAAACTTCTATTCCTAGAGACATTATGTATGCTCTCATTCTGATTTTGCAGAAGGCATAATTAGCATCGGTGAAAAAAGGGGCTTTATTGGTTGAGCTTCCTTCTTGACCAGCCATCCTGGGGACCTAGGATCTCCTTTCAGTTGTTAAACTGATACAAAAGGAACCTGGCTCTAATACTAATTGTTGAACGCTTAGTTAAACTGAGAGGGGGGGGTGAATCAATTTATTACATTCATGAACTTTTAAACTTTTCATTAAGCTTATTTACAACTTAGTTTCATAATCAACTTTATATGTGAACAATCTTTATATGTAAGCAACAAGTATTAAGATCATGTGACAGCAGACTTATTATGAGAGCAATAAGTATTAAGCATATTGACTAGAGCATATCAACACATATACAACAGAGACAACAGATATAGTGGAAACCCATAACGGGAGAAAACCACATCTTATTATTGTTGTGATGCAAAGGCAAGCTCCAACTCCCTCTCACCACTGATTTTCTGTAGGCACCAACCCACAGGAGGCTCCAACCTCAATTCTGCAAGCTACAACTTGCAAGGAAGCTCCAACTCCCATCAATTTTCTGCAGGCACCAACCTACAGAAGGCTCCAATCTCAGTCAGCTACAACTGACATCTATCAAGCTACAACTTGAGAGGGAAGCTCCAACTTTCTCATTCTATCAAAGGAAAACATTTGCTGATTTACCTTGGATATCAGCTCTGTTCTGTACCTTCTTTTGTGCTGTCCTTCAGTCTTCAAATTTGTCTTATATCATCTCATATTTTTCACAGCATCTCTTTCTGCTCCTCCTTCTTATCTTCTCTGTCTCAATTCTTCATTCTCTGCATTCTCTAACCTCTTTCTGCATATCAATGTGATATCTTTTATACAGTGTGCCTCATAACTGTTCGTATTCCACAGGGAATTCGAAGTGAATAGCCCTGACTCTTCGCCTTCTGCCTCCTCATTTCATTGTCCAGCTCATTCAGAAAAACTACAACAATTTGTACAAATTTCAGTTTTACAGTGGAGTTTTGTTTTCCTACGGAGACTTGCCAGTGCATCACAAACAATATAAACCAATTAAAAAACATTTACATTCAGTTTCAACATGGATTACAAATCAACACATTTGGCTTTTGGATCACCGCGTGTTTGTCTTTTCTGCAGCTGTCTATGTCTTTTTCTTCTCTGTATGCTCTACTGTTCACTGCAGTTGCGTAACTTCTGTACATATTTAAGTGCCTTTTTAATAAAACGTAACCAACTCTTGGCGTAATAATAAAATACCTTTTTAACATATAAAATGCCCTTTCTGGTCCCACTAGCCGATCTTTTCTGATGCTCCGATGCGATGAGCCTCCTCCAGAGATTTCCGATTGCGATTACTCCTCTTGCGATGGTTCTGTAGAAAATTCTATTTCCCACCCCGGTTTTCAGTTTTCGCCTTATTACTCCAAAATAATTAAATGCCCTTTCCCATATCCATACATTTAATAATTGGAAAATAAATTTTGCTGAAAACACAAATTCTGGAAATTTTTTCAGAATGCTGTAAATGCAGAAATAAAATAACAGCAGTAACAAACAGTCATTCAACACATCATAACTCAGTATTTTTGGTCAAGGTGACCCTGGAAAAACCCCCTACAACTCTTGGGGAAAACCAGTTTGAGAGCTCCTTCTTATTTCTGAAAAATACTTTTTACAGAGAGAGAAATATTCAGAAAAAATCAGCAAGTAAACTTTTACAACTTATCTCTTTCCGTGCTTACCGCCTCTAAAACGCGTACAAGAAAATCGAACCAAGAATAAATGCCGTGCTATTTCTTGAAAACGTGCCCGCAATTACAAGACATTTTCATTGCATGCCCCCTCACCTTTGCTTGCGTAACATCAATAAATGTCACGACGGGCCTCCTGAATGTTGTGTGTTCGTATTAAATGTCAACAGACAATCGTCGATTTTGTGCTGAAGAATCACCACAGTCGCATTTTATCAAGCCCAGAAAAGCGTGCAAGAAAAAAAAAACAAGTAGCCTTTCTCCTCAAACTGTGTTTCCAAAATGGTACTATCGCTTTGGAAAACGTGCCATAAGTCATGGCCGGATTCTCGCCTTTGCAAATCGTGTCAAACTGCCTTGAACCGTGTGCAAACTCTGGCCGTACTATTTTTAGTAATATGGCCTTGAAATAAAACAAGGCGCTCCTCTCACCGTTCAAATCTCCTGTTTCTCATTTTCTTCCCAATCGTTCGTTAGAAAGAATGAATGACCTTTTCCTCCTTTTCCTCCCTTAACCTAACCCTAAGTGACTTTTGGGGAATCCCTAAATCCAATGGCTGAAATAGATTGAGATCTAGGGCTGAGATTAAATGCTCATTTAAATCTCACTTTTCATTTTTTAATTCACCCCACTTTAATAAAGACCCACTTAGTCTTTTATTTCCAAAGTCACTTTTCCCTTTCTAATTTTATATTGACTTTATTTAAAGTCACTTTAACTTTAATAACTTTATCACTTAAAGTCACTTTAAAATTAGATTTGACTTTATAACTTTATAAAGTCACTTTAGTAACTTTATCACTTAAGTCACTTTTAAATTAGATTTAACTTTATAAAAAATTATAAAGTTACTTTTAGGAGAAAAATTAAATTCTTTTGGACACTTTTCCCTAGGCCAAAGATCAAAGCCTTAGAACTAATTGCCCTCCCAAGACCACCAAATTTGCATCTTGATAAACATTGATCGCAATTTCCGTAAAACTTTATTAACATGTTTCTCATTGCATGCTTTGTCACATGTTGTTTAATTTTCACATTGATCTAATCTAACTTTCAATGGTATTGTGCCATTGCTCCTTTTTATTCTGATGCGATTGTTTTGATGCGATTGATCGCAATCGGAACTTTCAATGGTATTGTGCCACTACTTTTTATTCCGATGCGATGGTTCACTGTTCACAGATATAAATATACATACATACATATATATATATATATATATATATATATATATATATATATACTTGCCGCTTACTTTCATTTTACTCTTCAGCTTTGGTTATTTGATTTCTGTCGATGCGATTAGCAAAAGCCCCACCATGTATTCAAGTGACTCATATCCGCCGTCCATCCTTAAGCAAATCCGACCGCTGTCATCTGATTGCTCAATCGCAATCGCACATTTCAATTTGTTCGTCACTCTTTCTCCTCCGATGCGATGGTTCATTGTGGACCCTACTAGGTATATGCAATGCTCTTCTATGCAAAACTTTCGCTTGTTTCAAATCTATGGTTAAACCATAGTCCAACCCACCTCATAAGTCATCAAATGAATATTTCAACTTTGAAATACAACTCAATAAATCATAAGTCCAAGGCTTATCTTTCGCATATAACAATAATGCGCCCAGCATACAAATACTTTTACACTTTAGACTTGTCCACGGTATTTCTATGAACAAGAGCATCAATATATTATACACGTTAAGAACTTATTATAATAGAGTCTTGACTTAGCTTTAACCCCAGTGAGAACACATATGACGTCTTCGGGCCCACCTTCCTCCACACTGTATTAATATTACAGTTTATATCAACCTTGACGCGTATACAAGACCTTTCAAACATTATACCACAACTTGAATTAAAACCGACCTTCGGGCCCACAATGCTTTGTTACTTACCTTCCGCCTGTTTATTAACTTTTATAATACACACAATACACTGAACTTCGCATAATACTTGGCCTCGCAGCAATGAATGTAGGTCCCACAGCATGTTTTACATAACATATGTCAACAAGCGTTAAAACCATTATAACACCCTTGAACGAATAAGCCTCATATGAAATAAGGTTCGGCTTCAAACTTTGGTTTATGTTTGAATTTTCAACATATGTTTGACTCGGACCCACAGTGCTTTTCCTCAATTAACCTTTGTTCATCGTGCAAGTGTGATTACCGTAGATCTTCCAGCCTTGGCAATCGGACGGACACAACTAATATTGCGTTTTGCTTTGGGCCGAGGGTTAACACATAAAAATTTCGCGAGGTAAATGGTATTCAAATACCACCCAAGGACACGTGACGAGCGGCGACCCTAATTGCGTTTTTTCCACAAAAACTTTATACCACTTATGAACCACGCGAACCCGCTGGTTTCTCAACTCTGGGTTTACTATTCCTTCACGGTTCCATTCGTGACTCAGGGTTCCAGTTCTTATAATTCCGCTTCAATGTTTATTTGTCCTCCATAGTTCGTTTAAATACACAATTTATGCATTAACCCTGCTTTATAACTAGAATATCTATTTATCCATTTCTTTCTTTTGCCTTTTGGTTCCGGACTTTCTGCATGGTTCCACATCTTCGGTTTTCATTTCACAGTTGATTTGTTAATGGCTCTGCCTCGGATACATTTCTTTGTAGCTTTCGCCTCTCCCCATCGCATATAAACCCTTCCATTATATTCTCTGTATTCTCTGTCTCTGTCTCTGTGCATGACTGTTTCGCTGTTTCACTGTACTCTCTGTATTCTCTGTCTTTGCATCCTCTGTATTCTCTGTATTCTCTGCAACCTATCTCTGCAGCTCGACCCTCTCTACAACTTGCTGCCTCTTTTGCTATCTCTCTGCTTCTATGCTGCTCTTTTTGCCTCTCTTTACTTCTATGCTGCTCTCTTTGCTGCTTTCTGCTTCTAGGTGTTCCTCCTTTGCCATCTCCTTTGCCATCAATGACAACATTTCCAACACAACTGCCACTGGTCCATCCTGCTACTGAGTACTATGGGCTCCCATAGCAAGGTATTGATTCAAGAGGTGGACCTCCTCAAGAATCTTGCCCAACCTGTAGCACTCTAGGGCTACAAAACCAAGTCACTCCACCTCACTCCTAGAGGGATGTCTACTATCATGGCAAAATCTTCCTCCAGCCTGGAGGACAGCCTATCAATCTCCGTAGATGCAACATGTTGATCCTGCTTCTCTTTGTCCTTATTTCTTAGAGGACACTGAGTGCTATAGTGGCCTAGCTCTCCACACCTGAAGCACTTGACCTTAGAAAGGTCCTTCTTCTTTATGTGCTACTCCTGCGGCCCCTTTGATGCAAGGGCCACATTCTCCTCTTCCTTCACCGCTTTTGTCCCACTGCTGCTGCTGCCACTGATGGTGCTCTTCACCAAATATTGCCTCATCTCCTCTTGCTGCAAATCAGCCCACATCATGTCCCACTCTGGCAATTTGTTTTGCCAAAAATACTCTGGACAAAGCCCTGCCAGTCTTCAGAAACAATGTTGAGAGCTAATCGCACCAATTCTGTAGGTTAGGGCACTGACCCTACAACTGACAGCTGATCTCGGACCTCCTGAAGCTTGGTGAGGAAGGGGTCTATGCGCTTCCCCTTCTGCTACGAATACTTCTCATCTTCTCCTCTAAATACATCTTCCACTGCTCGGAAGATCCCTGGTATAGCGTAGTGAGAGCATCCCACATCTGCTTGGAAGTGTCCTTGCCAGCTATATGTGATACTACATGATCTCGAACCCCATCTAGAATCAATCTCTTCGCTTTCGCAATTTCCTTCTTGTAGGCCTTCAGCTGATCTAGATCTGTGGGTACAACCTCCACGTTATCGATGTAAGCCTTGAGATCATACTCATCCAGAAGGAAGGAATCCCTTGCCTTCCAAATCACGTAGTTGGATGCTCCGTCCAACCGACCCTGATCTCTCATCCCTGCTAATGCCATCTCAACAAAAATAAGTCAAAATCCTCCTCTTCTCCATTGCGCAACTGCTGCTAGGCTCTACGCACTCCCTGCTGGACTGAGTAAATCTGCTCACAACGACTGCTGCTCTGCAATGAGAAATCGAACTTCTGAAGCTATAAGTTCCTTGAGGAAAGATTTCCCTCAGTGTGTGCTCTTTCTTGCTCCTCACGCTATTTTGCACTAGCAACCACTACAAAATATTGCGTCCAGTTGGAGATCTGCTCTGCAAGGGAAAATATTGTTGCTCCCTCTGCCTTTGGTAAACTTTGATCTTGAAAAATCTGATTTCTCTGTCGCTCTCTCAGAGAAAATCGATTTTTCCTCAAAAAATGAGCCTCTTGGCCAAAGGGACTGCGTTGCCTCTAGGGTTTCGAACCGCTGCTTACGCAGTGCTACGAAGATCCTCCTCCTCTCTGTTACAGAGCTCTTTGGCTTTCTCTCTACGCTCTGATACCATGTGAAAATTCGGTGACCCCAAATATTATTGCAGCAACTGATATTGTTTCTTCTATTTGTTAAATAAATTAAACAAATTATTTACTGTGTGCTATGCAAAAAATGAAAAAAATACAATGCAACTTTCACAAAACAAATACTGCGGAAGAAAAATAAACACTGGAAGAATAGATGCACACACACAATATGACACTGTTATTTTTGGGCTAATTCCCCGAAAAAACCCAACTCGGGAAAATCAGTGCAACAACTGAGGCTTTGATGCCTAATCTAGCAAATCTGAGTACAAAAATATGGATGCTTAATCTAGCAATCCAAACAGAGAAATGATTGGCAATAAAACTAGTGAGAAATTTTCTCACTTCCACAGGCGATCCAACATTGACCTCAACTCGATTGGAGCTGCTCCTTGCTCCCTCTGCGCAGTCACTGCATCAGCCTATGCAGTACTGCGTCCTACAAGCTCGGAACTACGTCTCCTCTTACTCTCTCTGCAGTTGCTGTTTGGAAGACTGATCTTCTTTGCCTCTGGACCCTCTGCCTATTGATTTTTGTAGCATCGGAAAGTGATATAAGTCTCAAAATTTGTAAGGAGGATTGGACACTAGTATTCGAAAGAACCCAAAAATCGTTTGTGGAAATTCCACTCAGTTTATGTTTTATTAAAATAATTAATTATTTTAATGGAGACCCTAAGTCTAAACTTAAGGAAATTAAATAATTAATGGGTATTAATAAAACAGAGTATGAATCTTCTAGACTTCTAATCTAGGCCGTTGATTTGTCAATGAAAAGATTATAAAAGAAGACTTGAGGGCCATTTGGAATGTCAGCGGGGCACACACTCAGTAACTAGAGGGATTTTGATTATGAAGGAGTAGAATTCGATTTCAGTGGTAGAGTTGCAGAGCAGAGGAAGCAGAGGGCATCAACAGTGACAGGGCACGAGGGAAGAAAGATGCAGAAGGGCAGAGAGACAACACAGAGGAGCACCGCAGAGGGCTCACATAGTAGTGACGTAGTCTCATGCAAGCTCTGCGTAGAGAAGCATGCAGGGGTGATGCAGTAGGGGCCAATGAGTCCCTCAGGTGTCAAAAGTTCTCTAGAGGGTTGAGAGAGCTTATCTCAGGTGTTTTCTTAAGAATTTTCTAAATTATTCTGCCAGTATTTCCTTGTAAAGAATTTGTTGTTGAAGATTAATATATAAACCCTCATTCGCTGCACTGGTTTTCTCGCATTGGGTTTTACCGAGGACAATTGTCCAAAAATAACTGTGTCAATGTGATTGATTCTTGTGCTTGCATTTTACTGTTCTTTTCTCTATATGTACTTGAGTGATAACTGCAGTAGTGTTTATTTCGATATTTACTGGAAGGGTTTTGTAACAACTTATTGTGGAAATAAGTAGGAGAAATAAATCTATAACTGCAGTAGAATTTTAGAATTGAAATTTTCACACTGCCCAGCTTCCTGCTCAGAATATCTCCTGCTCCCCAGCAAAAACAAAACCTCCTCGCAAAGCTTTGCACTGCCTCTCTGCAATGTAGTCACCGTCACTGGAAAAGCTTCCTCCGGTCTTACTATCTCTGCCCCTCTCTCACTGCTTCGAGCTCACTAGCTCTCTCTCCGGCAACTGAATGCTGTTACTCTGGAAATCGATCTGCCAGTGAAATCGAACGACTGTTGTATCTTCTCCAAATCCCATCGAGTACTTCTTATAATCTTCCGTTGAGACTTCAACCACCACGATTAAAACTTAATCGATGGCTAAGATTAACTAGAAATCAATCCATGACTTTTTCTAGAAGATTATCACCATGACTTGATTAATTCATTTTAATTAATCATATTTCCTAAGTTTAGACTTAGGAAATATTAAAAACTGACTAATTAATTTAATTAAGTCGTCTCTAGGTGGAATTTCCATAAACGATTTCTGGGTATTGGAGAATACATGTATTCTAACCTCTCTGCCAGATCTCGAGGCTAGAACACATTCGATGCTACAAAAAATAACAAGGATGACAACAAAAACAATTACTTATGGCCATGAAAAGCTTGCTGGAATGAAGTGCACATATGGTACAGATCTTGGGATCGTTACCTGCAAATACAATGAGGTCTCAAGCCAACAGATTATTTTTGGAGGTTGCCACACCTCCAAGAAGGTAACTATTTATGAAAAAAAATCTTGCCAAGATTTGGGGCCAAGCATCCCTCTTAGTCTTTACTATATGCAAGCTGCTCTAAACTCTAAATAGACCCCATTTATTGATTGACCTAATATTGGAAACTTGGATACCATATTGAAGCACAGGAGTATAATGATGAAAATGGGGTCACAAAACTACCTCTTATATTCAGGACTTAGTCACCAAGGCACTTAACTGCCCAATTAGAGATTGATTGTTGGTCCATGTAACACTCTCCATAGCCATATCGATTGCTTTTTCCACGTGTTAATGGGTACAATGTCCTGCCTCCAATTAGCATAACCTTAATGCTACTTTATAAAGGTCCGAGAACATTTTGTTTTGCATTTGGGGTCCAATCTATCTTTATTTTACTATTAAACTATACCCAAACAAAGTCGTTTACCACAAACAGAGAAAGCAAAATGTGGCTTGCTTCTTGCTGGTCCAAAAAATGGTAGCACCCAGATCAAAAACATAACCTAAAGTTGACCTATCATTAGACAATCATGTCAAAATTTCAATTCCGAAATTCTACTACAGTTATAGATTTTTTTCTCCTACTTATTTCCTCAATAAGTTATTTACAAACCACTTCCAGTAAATTTTGAAATAAACGCTACTGCAGTTATCACTCAAGTACATATAGAGAAAATAACAGTAAAATGCAAGCACAAGAATCAATCATAATGATAGTTATTTTTGGACAATCGTCCTCGAAAAGACCCAATGTGGGGAAACCGATGCAGTAGATGAGGGTTTATATATTAATCTTCAACAACAAATCCTTTACAAGGAAAGACTGGCAGAATATTTGAGAAGCTTTTTTAGAAAACACCTAAGATGAATTCTCTCAGACCTTTGGAGAATTTTCGACACCTGAGGGACTCACTAGCCCCTACTGCGTCACTATTGCGTGAGCCCTCTGTGCTGCTCCTTTGTGTTGCCACTCTACCCTTCTACATCCTTCTTCCCTTGAGCCCTGACACTGCTGATGCCCTCTGCTTCCTCTACCTTACAACTCTCCGTCTGAAATTGAATTCTATTCCTTCAGATTCAACTTCTCTCGGGTTACTAAGTGTGTGCTCGACTTACTTTCCAAATGGCCCTCAAGTCTTCTTTTATAATATTTTCATTGAAAAATCAACGGCCCATATTAGAAGTCTAATCGATGGCTAAGATTAATTCTTGACTTGATCTTCGTTCTCTAGAAGATTCACACTTTGTTTTATTAATACCCATTAATTATTTAATTTCTCTAATTTTAGACTTAGGGTCCCCATTAAAATAATTAATTATTTTAATAAAACATAAACTGAGTGGAATTTCCACAAACGATTTCTAGGTTCTTTAGAATATTGGTGTCCAAGCCTCCTCACAAATTTTGGGACTTAGATTACTTTCTGATTCTACAAAAATCAACACCCCCTCTCAGCAAGGAAAGTGTTCTAGCAATTTGCCTACTGCATATTGCTTTGACTTTGAAGCACCCTTTGCGCTGCTGATGTCTGGTTGCTGCCCCTCATTTGCTGCGCTGTTGCCTTCTGTACTGCTGCCCATGACACTGCCATTGCCACTGCCTCATCTGTACTACAGCTCCATTTGAATTCTGCATCTGTCCACTTCTGCTACTGAAATGGATTCTTGATCATCCCCATCTTCTCTCTGAAGTAAACAAACTTTTTCTTTCCCAAAGCTTTAGTGAGGATGTCAGCCACCTGTTCTTCTGTTGGAGTGTACTGCAACTGTACAGCCCCCTGCTGGACAAACTTTCTGATAAAATGACACCTGATGTCAATGTTCTTTAACTGATCATGAAACACAAGATTTTCAGAGAGTTTGATGCAACTATGATTATCACATAGAATGGAGGTCACTTCCATCTTTTCCTTGAGTAGATTCACAAGCAGCTTCCTAAGCCATATGGCTTCACACGAAGTAGTGCTGGTTGCCATATATTCCGCCTTTGCTGAGCTCAGAGCTACAGACTTCTGTTTCCTACTGCACCAGGAAGTCATTCTTGATCCAACACTGAAACAATACCCACTGATACTTTTCCGATCTACTGAACTTCCAGCCCAATCTGCGTCATTGAACCCACTCAGTCTGAGGTCATTGCCTTGGGTGTATCTCAATCAATGCTTGAATGTTCCTCGTAGGTATCTGAGAACATGCTTGGCTGCTACCCAATATACCCTGTTGTCGCACAGAATGTCTAAGCACAGCGACAACGCCTCAGATCAAGCGCTGTCACCCTGATCCTCAATCTCTCTATTTAAGTTGTCTCCTTATAGTAGACTAAGGGGGGTAGACCCTATGGGAATGGAATGAAGGAGAACCAGTTGGAAACCAACCAGTGCAGGAGATACAGTTAAACGACCAAATACTTGTAAAAGATCTAGCAAGATTAAATGATTCGATTGAATGGGAAAGATTGATACCAGTGCCTTATGGAGTCAACTATCCTGCTAAGGAAATTACAACCAAGTACTTGATGAGAAACTGCTGCTATGCAATGTTAATTTAGAATGCAGAATGCAAGGAAAAAAATTTGAAGAAGGAGCGAGATGAGGCAAGCTTGAAAGATGAGAGTTAATGTTAAAAAACCTAAAGCACTTAGATTATAAATAATCTGATCTAACAATTATGTACTTAAGTGAGAGTGTCAATTATGCAGATGCCAAAATTACTCGATTAAGAGATATACAGATCCATAATAGAGCTCTCAAAATCAGATATCAATCACACTTACTTGAAAAGATTTCCCAGACATTAGTATTCAATAAACATTCAATAATTCAAGTAAATGAAACAAAAGTTAATTAAACATTAGACAATTTTAATTGATAGAACACGTTCCAAAACTTAGATGCCAATGATCATCAAACCCAACTGAAACATATGAAATTTACTAGCACTTAAATTTCAGTAATTATTTATCCAGATATACCATGAAAGTATAATGCTAATAAAACCACTTCATTAAGCAATTTATGCATTAAATGATGTTCTTAAAAATGCAAATCCAAAAATTAAAGTTTCTCCTATAATCAAATTTAGGATATATTTTTCAGCGAGATTTCAGATCTGAATTATAAATTACAATAGTAATTTAAACCATAGGTCAGCAAACAAACGATACCGGAACCAATGCCCAAAATGACTAAAAATAGTAAAAATTGTTGAACTTGAAGAAAAATCAATTTTTAGGGCTTGATTAAGAGAAATTTCAGATCTGATATTTTTATTTTAGCAGTGAAACAATGACAGATCAACAAGATAAAGCTGCCCAAAATCGCTGCCAAATACTTCCAGAAATAACAAAAATATATTAAAACTTGAAAATTTCAATTTTAAGGCTTTAAGAGAGTTTGATTCAATAATTTTCAAAACTGATAAGTTTATAACAGCAGTAAATTGATAATAGATCAACAAATTGAAAATACTGAAAATGATCTCCACAATGTCTAAAAATAGTAAGTTTTGCTGAAAAACTGAAAATTCAAATTTTTTTGGACCTTATTTATGATATGCATTAGAAATGTTCAGATCTGATTTTTCACAATTATGCAGTAATTTCTAGCAAGCTTTAAAGTCAGATCTAGGGAAAATTAAAGATGCCCAAATGGCCAAAAATTCTGAAAATGAAGATTTTGCAATTCTAAACAATTTTGACCATATAAAATGTGTTTTTAAGGCCTAATTATTTGTGATTTGCAATGTAATAAAATTTGCAAAAAATAAGGGTTTAGAGATCAAACCCTTAGCCCAAGGCTTTGAAGATTCCACCGTTGAAAATTCTTGAAATTTTGGGATAATGTTGCCGCTTGAAAATTAGAATTTTGGAGACCAAAATCCTGTAAAAATAGCCTCAAAAGCCTATACGTCCTCAAGGGTTTAGATCTGGCTCAGATCTGAAGATTTCCTTGGTTGATTTTTCAAATCTATTCCTGCAAACAAATATTGAGCTGAGATTTTGCCCTCCAAGGCATAGATCTGCCTCAGATCTGAAGATTTTTTTGGCTGATTTTTCAGATCTATTCCTGCAAACAAATATTGAACCCAGATCTTGCCCTCTAGGGTCTAGATCTGGCTCAGATCTGAAGATTTCCTTCGCTGATTTTTCAGATCTATTCCTACACAAGTGAAAAAAGGAAAACCAAATACCCAATATGTACAATAATAGAGAAAATCCTAAAAACTCAAATGTTAGAATTCAAAATTATGTTACAAAACTTCAGATCTACACATGTAAATTACAAATCTATACAATATATTTACAGATCTATGCACAAGAGTTGCAGATCTGTCAGATCTGAGAAGCATAAGTTTGACTTTGCCTCCAGATTTGAAGATCTAAGGTTCTTACTAGCCAGATCTAACTTTAAATTCAAATTTTTTTTTTATTTTTTTATTTTTTATTTAGGCACAAGCTCTAGAAAGACCCTGCAAAATATATTCCGTAAGATAACCTTAGAAATTAGGAAACAATGGGCTTTTTCAGATTTTCTGAAATCTGAGAGTCGGCTGATCTAACTGAAGATTTCCCCAAACGCTCAAATCTGAATAATGATCTCTGCACACTTAGATCTGAATTTTAGATTGATAGAGATTTAAAAAATAGCCATGAGACCTCTCAGAAATATAGATAACTGATATTTCTGTCAAATCAAAATGCAATTTAAGAAAAACCAGAAAACTACACAAGATACCCCTATGCAGATCAATCCATAAAGGCCATCAACCTCAAATGCCAATAAAAGTAGCAGAGTTTAGAGACAATATCACCACATAGATCTGGAAAAGGAACACCAAAGTTTGTAACCCCAAAGTCTTTATGCTTTATTGATAAAAAAATTATAAGAACTTGTGAGAACAAGTGCACGATTCAAAGATTGGATGCAAATGACATACAAAGACCTCTAATTTATAAGATAAAATCTCCAACGGCTAATTCGGTTGATCTATGTCAAAATAATCTTGACCATCGAAAAAGATTTAATTATCTTTTAATCTGGACCATCGAAATTATAATTTTGAGAAAATTCGAATTTATCATTTAATTCCATTTTAATTAACTCAAAAATAATACTTTTTGAGTTAATTACTTCAAAATTTTGATTTTGACTTAAACACCAAGGCCCAAGGGTCCAAAATTTCTTGAAATTCTCAATATTGCCTTGGCCTGGGAGCTTTAAAAATTTATTTTTTAAGGACCCACGAATTTTGCCTATGAAGAATTTTAACTCACCTAGGACTTAAAATTAATTAAATTTCTAGCTTAGGATTTTTAATTTAAATTGGCCAGAAAATTTAATTAATTGACTGGGAGGGGATTTAATTATTTTTCCAACCGTCTTTACATAAGATAAATACATTTAGACACATAAAGGGGGAATACCCATTCATGATAGACCCTCAAATAGCTACTCAATTCTGCGACTCAAAACATGATCTAGTAGACCAAGTAGCTTGTAATAAAATAATCTAGCCAATTAACTAGGATTATTCCGCAATTAATTTTACAAAGACTCGATAGAAAACACTAGGACTCACTTAGTATCTCGATGACAAAATCCACCCTAGCTTTGTGATGAGGTTGGAGGGGGAAAATCTGCCGATCACTTGTGTCGAGAAACACAAATGAATCAGTGAGACAAAAAACCTCCTAGGATAGAAATCATCACCAAAATACTAGGCTTACCGAGGTTGTTACATACATAGTGGTCTTACGTAGATCATTTACATCATAAACATGCAGAATGGGTTTACATCATTTATAAAATTGTCGACTAATGATGAAATCTGAATGGCGTGAACATGTCGAACATGATGAATCCCATTTGAAAAAATGGGGGTGTACTGCTATGGGGTCGTTGACAAAGTGTGGTCAACATACCCTCCTTGGTTCCACCATGAACTGACTAAGGGTGTTGACAACGTAACAGATGTCTGGCCTAGTGTTGACCAGATACATTAGGGACCCGATGAGCTGTCTATCAAAGGTAGGATCAACCTCATTATCTTTAGATGTATCAATCTTCTTCCAGTTGGTGATCATTGGAGTAGCCATGGGTCTATAGTCCTGCATCTTGAATCTTTTCAAGTTTTTTGTAGCATATCTCCCTTGACCAAGGAAGATTTCACCCTTCTGCTACCAAACTTCCAACCCCAAAAGATAATGCATCAGTCCCAGATCCTTCATGTCGAATTATGCAGTGAGGTTCTCCTTGCAATCCTTGATGACCCTAGATGAACCTGTCAGGAATAGGTCATCTACGTACAACACCAGTATCAGAGGCTCATTACCTACTTTTAGATAGTGGAGATTGGGATCTGCGTCGCTCTTAACGAATCCCATCTTCTGCAAGTAACCATTGATTCGACCATACCAAGCTCTAGGTGCTTGCTTAAGTCCATACAAGGCTTTCTTAAGCCTACACACATGAGTCTTCTATTCATGCATCTCAAAGCCCTCTGGTTGTTCGATATATACTTCTTCTTTTATCACCCCATTCAAGAACGTAGTCTTGACATCCATCTGGTGAATCTCCCACCCCACTACGTAGCAAGGGATATCACGAATCTAATAGAAGTATATATAGCTACTAGGGTGAAGGTTTCTTCATAGTCTATCTCTCCTTCTGAGCATACCCCTTAGCCACGAGCCTGGCTTTATATTTTTCCACGCTGCCATCCGCAACATATTTGATCTTGTACATCCATTTCGAACCCACAACTGATCTGTCCAGAGGCCTAGGAACCACTTCCTAGACATCATTCGTCGTGATGGAGCTGTACTCTTCCACCATTGCATCTACCTATACCTAATGATGAGCTGCCTCGTGAAAACTAGAGGGTTCTTCAACCTGAGCTACCAAGGCTTGATATATGTTTGTTTGCTTGTGCTGCATCTTTTCATTTCTAGGAGCTCCGACAAACTCCTTTGCATCCCTTAGAATTTGTCGTAATTCCCTGCTCGTCCTACCACTAGTATTGGGTTGATCTTCTTGCTCCTCCTCCTGCAAATCTTCTGGATCCTTGTGACTTGGAGAAGCACTCGTGCTAGTTTTTGCTGGTCGTAGTGGCTGGACGAGTGGATCATCTTCAGACTACGCTGCTGAAGGAATCTCCCAGGATTTTCTGAAAGGTCTTTCCTTCAAGAATTTTACATCCCTTCACGCTACAATCTTCCTGTTGTTAGGAATGTAGATTCTGTAAGCCTTAGAATTCTCGCTATATCCCACCAAATATCGTTTTTTCCGTAGTCCTATCCAATTTCTTCCTCTTCTCTTTGGGTACATTGCAGTATGCCACACTACCAAAGATCCTGAAGTGGCTTACTTTTGGCTTCCTGCCAGTGAAGACACTTTCTGGAGTGATCTTACACAGTGCGCTATGAGAAATCCTATTTTGAACATATACGACTGTGTTACAAGCTTCAACCCACAAAAATTTGGGCATGTCTTGATCATACATCATTGCCCTTGCAGCCTCCACAATAGTTCTATTCTTCCTCTCTGCAATTCCATTCTGCTCTGGATTATATGGAGCGGTCCACTCTCTTCTGACACCTTCCCTTGCGCAGAATTCTGTGAAGACTTTATCAATGTATTCTACACCATTATATGATCGCAGTATCTTGATTTGCTTTCCTGTCAGATTCTCAACCAAAGCTTTAAACTCCTTGAATCGATCAAAGACTTCATCCTTGGTCTTTAGAAAGTAGATCCAAGTTTTTATGAAATTGTCGTCAATGAAGGTGACGAAATATTCGGCACCACTAAGAGCTCTAGTGAACATTGGTCCGTAGATATCCGAGCGTATTAATCCCAACACGCTTTTAGCCCTATTGCTGCTCCTGGGGTAGGCTGCCTTAGCGTAATTTTCTAGTACGCACCCTTTGCAAACATCATCTCGCTTGGTGCTCAAATCTGGAGCACCTGTGACGGTCTTCTTGAGGATTCTCAAAGCCCCATGGTGTAAGTGCCCCACTCTCCTGTGCCATAGTTCATTCAAATCCTTCTCGTCTCTACTACCTATCAGTGCCATTTGAGATTCGAGCTGCAACTTATATAGTTCATTTCTACTGACTCCGATTTTTGCCTTCCTCTTCCAACTTGTGTGTTTGACATAAACTCTTTTGCTAATGAAGTAAACGTCATTGCCCTTCTTTTATAGTTGAGACACCGAGAGTAAGTTCATCTCCAAACCAGGCACATGCAGCACATTGGTGGCCTGAAGCTTATAGCCAGCTTCAGTTTGAAACACTATGGTACCTCTTCCAACAGGGGTACACTTAGCCTTACTGCCCATGGTGATCTGAAAGTTCATGTGCTCTTATTGGTAGCTTAAGAAACATTCTTGTACTCTCGTCATATGTGCAGAAGCTCCACTATCAATAAACCAGACTTCTGGAGAAGCAAAGCTTGATATGCAAGCGAATTCTTCCTCCAGTTTGGAAACCAATACAAAGATGTCGTGATCCATTTGTTCTTCCATTCTTTCCCTTTTCTATGAAGAGCCGCGTGAACCCTTTCGAGTTGGTTCTGCAGCAACTTCTAGACTTCGTTCCATCGCAGGGTCTCCAATCCTGTTACTCAATCTCAGCTCTGAGACCATGTGAAAATTTCGATTCTGAAATTCTATTGCAGTTATAGATTTATTTCTCCTACTTATTTCCACAATAAGTTATTTACAAACTGCTTCCGGTAAATTCTACATAAACACTACTGAAGTTATCACTCAAGTACATATAGAGAAAATAACAATAAAATGCAAGCACAAGAATCAATCACATTGACAATTATTTTTGGACAATCGTCCCTGGAAAAACCCAATGTGAGAAAACCAGTGCAACAAATGAGGGTTTATATATTAATCTTCAGCAACAAATTCTTTACAGGGTAAGACTGGAAAAATAATTGAGAAATTTTTTAAGAAAACAATTGAGATGAATTCTCTCAGAGCTCTGGAGAATTTTCGACACCCAAGGGACTCACTAGCCCCTACTGCGTCACCCCTACGTGCTTCTCTGCATAGAGCCTGCGTGAGATTGCATGAGCCCTCTGCGTTGCTCCTCTGTGTTGCCTCTCTGCCCTTCTGCATCCTTCTTCCCTCGAGCCTTGACACTGCTGATGCCCTCTGCTTCCTCTGCCTTGCAGCTCTCCCTATGAAATCGAACTATATTCCTTTAGAATCGACTTCCCTCAGGTTACTGAGTGTGTGCCCGACTTATTTTCCAAATGGCTCTTAAGTATTCTTTTATAATCTTTTCATTGACAAATAAACGACCCAAATTAGAAGTCTAATCGATGGCTAAGATTAAATCTTGACTTGATCTTCGTTCTTAGAATATTCATACTCTGTTTTATTAATACCCATTAATTATTTAATTTTCCTTAGTTTAGACTTAGGGTCTCCATTAAAATAATTAATTATTTTAATAAAACATAAATTGAGTGGAATTTCCACAAATGATTTCTGGGTTCTTTAGAATATTGGTGTCCAAGCCTCCTCATAAATTTTGAGACTTAGATCACTTTCCGATGCTACAAAAGTCAACAAATCCTGCCCAATCTAAATCTGTGACACTTGTCAGATTGAATTGTCATTTTAGCAAAGCCAATACCAAAATCTAGCATTGCTTTTATATACCTTGGAATCCTTTCTGCAACTTTCTATAAACAACCCTTGGCGAAGCCATGAGCTTGGAAACGAGACTTACTGAAAAATTGCTTTCTGGCGAGGGGAAAGTTAGATTAAACTTCCTACCAAAGGCAAGTTTTTGGTAAATGTAGGTACATGCCACACATTTATATGCTCCATCTATCCATTTGGTAACTTTAACGTCATTGTTGGAGCCATCGTCTGCTACAGCAGCCTTGGAACTAGAAGCTTCCTTTTCCTTCTTCTTCTGAGGACAATTGCTGGCGAAATGTCCAAGTTCGCCACACTATAAACATTTGATCTTTGACAGATCACGCTTCTTTTTCCCTTGCTGCCTCTTTGATGCCAAGGCTGCATCTTCCTCTTCCTCCTTCACCTTGCTCAAACCGGTGTTGTACTGCCTTTTGGAGATTTGGCGGATCTCCTTTTGTCAGAGGATAGCCCACATATTGTCCTAGTTGGGAAGGTCCAGTTTGCCCAAGGGACTTTGGACATAAGTTTCCCAGTCCTCTGTGACAACATTGAGAGCGGTCCTCACCATGACATCATCATCGACCTTCACCCCCATGCCAGTCAACTAATCCCGGATCGACTGTAGTCTAGATAGGAAAGGATCGATTTCGTCTCCCTTGGACATCATGAATAACCTCAGCGAGTTCTCCAGAAGAATCTTTCTCTGGACAGACCTCCCTTGATACAATGTGGTTAGGGCTACCCACATCTCATGAGCCATTGTCTTCTCAGCTATGTGTGGTACCACATGATCTTTAACCCCGTCCATAATGAAACGCTTGGCATGTGTCGCTGCTTCATTGTGCTTCTCCAAGAAAGCCGCATTAGTTGGTGTAGCCAAGACTTTCTATGCATGCTCCCATATACTGTAGGCCTCCAGGACTACCGGGATTCTTTCCTTCCAGATCGCAAAGTTGGACAGGTCGTCCAACCTATCCTAATCACGCAGTCCGTGTGGCGCCATCTGCTCAGAAATTTGTCGGAACTAATCCTCCTCTCTTTGTTAGAAACTCAGAGCTAGGGTCCTTGGCGAGAAAGGCACCCTCTTCTCCCTCTGACAACTGACTCCCTCCCTTGGAAGTCTACCAAACACATGAATTAGCTCCTTTTGATCCTTTGATCGATCTTCTGATTTCTTTGGCAGGAAATCTACTGAGAAGCTATTATCCTCCCGCTCTTTGTCAACTTAGCTTAGGCTAAATTATGCACCAATAGAATCTTCACCCCACCAGCAACTGTTGAAGGTCTGCAACTCAGCTTCCGGTTCACAGCATTCTGCACAACAATCAGATTTTGGACTATGTCACCCCGGCTGGCTTCTGCATAAGCAGACTGGGTCAGTGCAGCCTCTGCGTAGCGCAGGCTGCTCCTACATCCCTCTGGAAGGCACTGCGTTGCCTTTGTGTCACCCAGTTAGGACTACGTCAGCCCTTGCATGGCTCTAGCTGCTTTTGCGTTCTTCTATTGTTGCATTGCCCTCTCTGGTTTATCTGCCGCTACTGCTGCTTTCTCTACTGCTTTCTACAACATAGATTCTTTAGCCTTCTTACTGGAGATCCAGCTAGATCTGCAATCGCTCTAATACCATGTGAAAATCTCTAAATATACTTAAAGAGAGACCCTACTGTTAAATTCCTGATTTACTTCTCCTACTTACATAAGTTATTAATCTGAAATTTTCAGCATTAATATCGAAGTAAATACATTAACAACCTACACATGCATATCTAAACTGAATAACATGCTCAATGACAAAGTGTCACACAAGGATTTTATGGACAACTGTCCCCAGAAAAACGCAATGCGGGAAAACTGGTGCTGCTAGCTTCTGGAGGGCGTTTATTATTAAGCAGAATCTGAGTACAACAAATCTGGGCACGTTATTGGTTAACCCAACAGAGAAAAATAAATGGCAGCAATACCTCTATCCGGAAGACAGAAAAACTGACTGATTTACACTCTCAAACGGGATTTATCGAACTTAGCCCTTTTCCGGCTTCTGGAACCCCAACGCTGCTCTGAAGCCCTCTGCGTCAGCCTACTTGCCCTGTGTTAGCCTCTACGCTGCTTAGGAAGAGCCTGTGTCACCCCAGACTGGGTTACGCTGCCCCTACGCTGCCCTGGCTGGACTTGCGTCAACACTCCTGGCCTCCTGCTGCCTCTGTGTTGCCCCTGTTGGGCTCTCGACTGCTCTGCTTAGCTGCTGGTATGCTCCTTCTCTGCCTCGTTGTACTCTTGGTCGGGACTACACCATCCCCCTTGCCAATACTGCCCCAACTGAAACACTTCTGAAATTCTTAGCAAACCACGCCCTAGAATTCCAGCTTAGCTTCAATGCTCTGCCAGTGTGTGTGTTCTCCATCTGACCCCAAGCCTTCTTCTTGTACTTTTCTCATTGAAACTTCAACGGCTGTGATCTAATCTTGAATCGACGACTAAGATTAGAAGCTGCTTGATCCACGTCACTTAAGTCATTCTCATCACATGTTTAATTTAATTACCTTTAATCATTTAATTTTCCTAAGTTAGACTTAGGGTCCTTAATTAAAAAGATTAATTAATTAAATATATCTTAAACCGGATGGAATTTCTTAAAACGCTTTCTGGGTCTTGGATATCTTATGTACTCTAGTCGCTCCACAAAGTTTGGGAGCTAGAGCACATCCGATGCTACCCCAACACCCCAAAATCTCAACACGGGCAACCATCAGGAGTTTTGATTTCTGAGTCGAGAAGGCTCACGGAGAAGGTGACGTAACTCCTGGAGAAGGTGACCCAGTCTAGCTTGCTGTAGCCATCGCTCAACAACACTTGGAGATTGCGCAACCACCTGTTGGGTTTCTTCATCCAGTTGTTGGATCAACCATAATATTTGCCTCCGGATAGAGGTACTTCTACTGAGGATTTTCTCTATTCGGTGAGCCACATTGGCACCCTAGTTTGTATTTAGAAATATGCTTAATAACAAAATCCTCAAGAGCTACTGCACCGGTTTTCCGCATTGGGTTTTTCCGGGGACATTTGTCCAAAAAATTTGTGTCCTTTGTCTGCATGATTGCTTATTCTTCAGTACTTGATCTGTATAATTGTGTTGGCTGCAGTGTATTTACTTTGATGTTTTCATGAATTATTCAGAAAATAACTTGTTAAGTTAAATCAAACAAGGAGGAGAAGTAAATCAAATTTACTGCAGTAAAATTTCTGTTTAGAAGATTCAGAAATTGTCACATGGTATCAGAGCATTTGCAGATCAGGAAGAGTTGAAGCCATCAGCAAAAGACTGAAGAAAATTTGCTGCAGGTAGGTAGTTGCCCCGAGAGACAACGCAGATCCAGAGAGAGGCAAGGAAGGATGACCTAGTCACCTATGGGGCTCATGCAAAGCCTGCGTCAGCCAGGAGAGGTGATGTTGTAGCTGCAGCTATGGCAACGTAGTGTTCGCTGGGCCAGCGTAGGGGTTTCGAGCCTCTGTCTTTCCGGTTGTCGTGGCTGAAGTGCAGATCATTTTTCTTCAGTAGTTGCTGGTGGGGCATTGTTTTTGTTGGTGCATAACACTGTCTAGCGGGGCGTGGCAAAGTAAGGGGAATCAGTTCCTCAACAGACTTCTTGCCAAGGAGTCTAGATCTAGTGTTAGTCAGCAACAAAGAGTGATCGGAGAGCGCTGATTCGACATTAGTTGGCGGAGGATTTCTGGGAGGGAAATCTTTTTTTTTCTTTCAGAGGGAGTAGGTTCCTTAGAGGGTTTCTAGCGTCAAGAAACTTAGATCCGAGTTTGCTGGGGCAGCAACAAAAGAAGGAGAAGAGAACCAATTCAACATCATCAGTTGAGAAGAGATGGCCACACATGGACTGAGGGATCAAGACAGGTTGGATGGAGCATCCAAATTCAGAATCCTGTCAGTACTGAACGAGCATCGTATCAAGCATCTCGCCGAGAGTGCAGTTGCTGTTCCTGTGGACCCTGATCCAAGGTTACTTGGGAGCGGGAGCGAAAATGGGGAGCGGGAGCAGGAGCGCCATTTTTAGAAGCTTCCGGTCCGGAGCGTTTTGGGGAGCGTTTATATATATATATATATATATTTATATATTTTTTATATTTTGATGGATATATGTCAACAAAAACATGTAGAATGATGAATTAGACATAAAAAACATAAAAACATAGATTGAATCATATAACATCAATCATCTAGAAGTTATAATCTTCATCAACCACGCCCACAAGTTGGAAGCATACAACATATTGACTCTTGAGTCTCGCAAATCATCAATCTGAAGGTTTCAAGCTTTCAAAATTCAATATATAACATTTATCATCATTGAGATGTAAGTTTATAACATTTATCATCATTGATTTCAAATTTCAATATCTAACATTTATCATTGATTCATTGGTTTCAAAATTCAATATACATTTATCATCATTGATTCATTGATTTCAAATTTCAATATATAACATTTATCATCATTGATATATATCATTTATCAATATTGATTCATTGATTTCAAAATTCAATATATAACATTTATCATCATTGATATTATATAACATTTATCATCATTGATTCATTGATCACAATATAACTTTCATGAAGCATCATATTCATAATTCATAATGACTTGTAAACTTATAAATGCCAACTTCAAAGTGTTAAGTCCCTATATTAATAGTGTAGCCCCTTATTATGTTAGTGTAACCCCCCTTATTGTTATTATTGTACCCCTGTAACCCCCATATTGTTATTATTGTGCCCTTACATTATTATTGTTAGGTCGGCTAGGATTACATTGTGGCCCCACTAGGATTATATTATGGCCCCATGGACTCCTATATAGAGAAGGAGGTTTTGTTCATTTGTATCATCCAAGAATTGTTCATTCATGTAATGTATTGGAGGTTGCCCCCTCGAAGTGGCTCATTTATAAGGCGTGAACATCTCTTTTCTTCTCTCTTTGGAGCTGGTTACACAACATTTGGTATCAGAGCTTTGGGATTCTAGGGTTTCGCTGCTCCAAACAGGTCATCGTGGCATTTTCGCTATAACTTTTTTTCTACGAAGCTTCAGAAGCTGAAATTTTTAGTGTGCGAAGCTGAAATCTTGAGGAAGTTTTTCTAAAAATTTCAGAGCTTGGTTTGCAATATTTTCAGAGATATCATCTGTGGAAGTTAGGCCTTTTTTCAAGCTCCTAAACAGGTCATCGTGGAATTTTCGCTATAACTTTTTTTCTACGAAGTTTCAGAAGCTGAAATTTTTAGGGTGCAAAGCTGAAATCCTGAGGAAGATTGCCTAAAAATTTCAGAGCTTGGTTCGCAATAATTTCGGAGATATCATCTGTGGAATTTAGGCCTTTTTTCAAGCTCCTAAACAGGTCATCGTGGAATTTTCACTATAAAAATTTTTCTACGAAGGTTCAGAATCTGAAATTCGTATGGTGCGAAGCTGAAATCCTGAGGAAATTCGTCAAAAAATTTCAGAGCTTGGTTCTCAATATTTTGGGAGATATGATCTGTGGAAGGTAGTGCTTTTTCAGGCTCCTGAATTTCATCTCAAAGAGGTGATCGTGGGAAAAGTTCAATAACTCTCTCTCTGGAGATTGGATTGGAGTGCCATCAAAATTGGTCGCAAGTACACAGCCTGTAGTTTCTTGGATATCAATTTCAGAGACAAAGAACAAAACAGTGACACGTGGAAAGTCGTACAAGTTCGCTCTACTGAACCAGTCCAAAATTAGGTCATTGTGGGAGATTGGACACAGATTTGTCTTGGAGAATCCAAATCAGGTCAGACCTGTGGCATTTGAAAGAAGCTTCAGAGGGCTACTACAGGGCTGAATTTTAGATATCTAAGATTTTCAATTATAGATATAATTCAATTTCAATATCGAGCTCCTAAAAGCTAGTAAAAGGTGTGTATTGTTTTTTCCGAATTGCATAAGTCTTGTTTGAAGAATCAAGTTGAATTGATTCCAAGGGCATATTGAAGAATTTTTGTCAGTAATGGGTTATATTATGCCTCCAAAAAATAATTCCATACCCATTAAGCCCTCAGAAAGCTATACTATGACGCATGAGGAGGAAGAATTGCGATATGAGATATCAAAATTACGGTACCAAGTGCAACAAATTTCGATATTACGAAGAGCAATCGAAGATGACATAGATGGTTTAAAAGAAGAAATGAAGGCTAAGTTGGATGGTTTTAAGGATCAAATAATAGCTAATATGGATGATAAATTAGTGGAAGATCACAGCGAGCATCAACAACAAGTTCTCCAACTCTCAAAGGATAACCCAACTTTGGTGCAGAATCTAATGAAACAACAAGAAGATCAACATCACATCGAAAGAAGTTATGAAGTAGTCATAGAAACAAGAACTCGACAAGTACAATCAAGTTCAGAGTATCTCAGCAAGTGGAAGAACTTTCCTATAGAATATTTCACGTGGGAGGATGAGAATTTTATACAGAAACATCAAGAAATAATCAAGCGTTGAGGACAACACTTGTTTGAAGGAGAGGGGCATGTTAAGTCCCTATATTAATAGTGTAGCCCCTTATTATGTTAGTGTAACCCCCCTTATTGTTATTATTGTACCCCTGTAACCCCCATATTGTTATTATTTTTCCCTTACATTATTATTGTTAGGTCGGCTAGGATTACATTGTGGCCCCACTAGGATTATATTATGGCCCCATGGACTCCTATATATAGAAGGAGGTTTTGTTCATTTGTATAATCCAAGAATTGTTCATTCATGTAATGTATTGGAGGTTGCCCCCTCGAAGTGGCTCATTTCTAAGGCGTGAATATCTCTTTTCTTCTCTCTTTGGAGCTGGTTACACAACACAAAGTTTCACCTTTCAAATTCAAACTTCAAACTTAAATTGTCATTAAATATATGAAAAAGTGAAGTTTCAACTATTCAACTGTCAATAGTTATAAAAAATAAAAACTACTAGCAAATAGAAAAGACTAGTAAACAACAAATCTATTTTATCTACTGGCTGGCCCCTTGCCATGCCCACGAGAAATGTCTAATTTGTGCGAGCCACGAGGAAATGGTGGTCTTCTAGTACTCTCAGGAGTACCACGACCATGACTAGAAGATGGAGGCTGAATCTGCAAAGGAACAATAGTTTGATATCGAGAACTAGCACTGGCACTGGCACCCGCACCCACACTGCTACCAATAGATGGTGGGACTGTGTAATATTCCTAATTAGCAATGGCTAATTGGAATATTCGGTTTTGCTCAATTTTGCCGTCTATAGTTTATTTAATAATAAAAAGGTGAGTAGAAAGGAAATAACTCACTTTTGGGAATAAAAGTCACTCCCTAGTAGCACAACAGTGTAACTTAAAGGGAGCCAAGGGGGGCCAAGGACCACGTAGAGAGGGGGCCCACGTATGCACTAGGAGAGACTGCGCAGATGGGGAGGAGCACGTGGCAAGAAGGAGGCTATGTTGAGGAGATGGGCCTTAGGGTTTGGAGAGAGGCCAACGTTATAAAAGAGGGAGGAGCCTCCTCATTTCATTCATTCGAGTTTATGCATTTGAGCTAGTCACTTCGACTTCTTGAGCACGCTGGCTGTTTAGCCTGTCTGTAGCACTGTTTAGTGCATCGAGTGTCTCCGATCGGAGATCTCACCCTTATCCCCGGGGCACTTCGAGTACCTGCTCGGGCAAGGTAGTTTCACCATCGTTTTGTGGGAGGATTGATGTTTGGGTTTTCTTGCGGAGCTGAGCATTCAGAGACTGCGCAGTCTTGAGAGGGAGGACACAGTCCATTCCAGGGGAGCTCCAGATTGAGTTTCTTGCAGGGGTTTTGCGCTGAGAGTTTGAGCAAAGGATCAGCCTTTGCCTATTGGAGGATTTTGGTGGAGTTTGAGGCTGCATTTCAGTGGGTTCTATTCAGCCTCTGCGCAGAGCCTTGGAGGACAGCGTAATTCCCCAAGAGGGTGATTTTCGGGGGTCAGCCATTTCAGATATGATTTCTGGGTTTTGCTATGGTTGATGAGTAGAGGTGGATTCCAGATTTTTAGCTCATTCCGGCAAGGGGATCAGCCCCAAGTCATCAGTTCATTTCAGCAGTAGCAGCTACACGACAGTTTTCCAACAGCTGGGACGCAGTTCAGAGAGCATCCATTTCTTAGACATTCTGCGAGTATTTCTTCACTTGCCTTGAGCAAGTCTAGGTGCCATCACTCTGATCACGTATTGTACTTCATTATATTTCTCAGTATAATAAAATGGCTTAGCATTTTCTCTCTATATTTCTGGAGCATTTGTTATACATACTGTCTATGCTATTGTATTTCTGCATTACTGTTATTTTATATCTTCTGGCATTCTAGTTCTATACCACTTGGTGTGTTTTCATCATACTCTTAGACAGAGTCTGGAAAGGGCGAGGTAGCCTTCAGATCTCACCCTCTTCTCAGAGGTGAAATATCTGGTAAACGCCCTCCCAGTCCATCTTTGGTTGGAGTTTGCTTGTGTTTTAGAGATATCCTCGAAACGCAATATTACAATGGTATCAGAGCATAGTTCTGGCTCAGCCTGTGGAGCTAGTTGTTTATGACACCGAGGAAGAGGCCCTACATTTGTTACAGAGGCAGAAAGTACAAAGATCTTGAGCGTAGGTTGGAGAACACCTACGGAGAGGGAGACTGTGTTCGGGTGGTGGACACAGAACAGGGGGAGCCTATGTTAGATTCAGAGCAGAGAGAGCCGATGGCAGATGATAGTGAGGCAAAACAGTTTGGGGAGGCACTCCTCAAATCAGTGCAGGATCTAGCAAGATAGATTGAGGTGATGGGTCAGAGATTCACTGCTGTGGAGGCTAGACAGTGTGAGACCCCACGGGTTTTCCAGGTAGGTGGGGGATCGGGTACATCCCACCATTTGCTGGAGCATGGTGCTACTCAGCGTGATACTACTCAGCAGATGACTTCACATGCACCTACACGCTCTACCATGCCCACTTTCTTGGGAGCAGACACAGGGGCAGGAGCCCAGCAGGAGGCAGAGCCCGGGGATATGGGTGATTATTTTGCAGAGTATCAGGCCTATGGGTAGGAGTTCAGGGATGCTCTCTCGTTCAGAGATTTTGTTCAGCTTCAGCCGGACAGTAGACCCCACGACCATCATAGAGGGCACCGACATTATCATGACGGAGATACCCACTGCACCGCTAGCAGATTCCACTTGCCTACGTTTGATGGTTCATCAAACAGTTCGGCGAAGTCTTGGGTGGAGAAGCTGGACATCTATTTCCAGCTTAACCAGATGTCAAAGACGGAGGCCATCAAGGTGGCGACATTACATTTGGATGGTGAGGCCCAGGACTGGTGGTTCCATGGGAGGGTTACACTCGGACATTCTACAGTGACGACATATGCCGAGTTCACTAGGAGGTTGATAGAGATATTTGACCGGAGGGATCTGGGACAACACTTTGTTGAGCTGACGAAGCTCAAACAGACCGGGAGCCCAAAGACATACATTGCAGACTTCTTGAGGGTTTCAGTGATGGTGCCAGATCTATCCGCGACACGGATGATCTATATGTTTGTGGAGGGGTTAGCAGAGCCACTTCGGGGTCTAGTCAGATCTACTAGAGCAGCCACACTCCAGGATGCTATTAGCAGGACCTGGGTTTACAGGATGCATTTCCTAGGACTCGGACACCTTACCCCCAGAGACAAGCTTTCTAGCCCAAGAGGAAGGATGTGAGGATTCTGCCTCCAAAGGGGAATCCAGGACGGGCACAGATGGATGATGACGCTAGGAGGGAGCTGAAGAAGAAGCGATTGTGCTTTACTTGTCAAGAGTCGTGGGCACCGAGACATAGATGTGTTGTTGGCAAAGCACATTTTATTGAGGTCTTCTCCGAGAGCAGTGGGAAGAGGATGAGGAGGATGACATGGAGGCAGGAGATAGTCATGCAACGCAGGATCCTTTTCCGCCTCTACCTCCAGCAGTAGGTGGTGTGGCTTTTGCACCTACCGAAGGGGCCCTTGCAGCATTGGAGGAGTTCCCAAGTATTTGACGCTGCGCGTACGGGGGACAGTACGTGGCCAACGAGTATCAGTTTTGGTTGACAGTGGGGCAACCCACAATTTCATCGATGCACAGATGGTTGAGCGGAGAGGTATTCAGACTGAGAGCTTCGATGGATTTTCAGTTTTGGTCCCAGGAGATCAGACCATGATGTGTGCTCATTATGTTCCAGAGTTATCAGTGACGATGGGCACCTATACACTGACTGATCACTTTTTCGTGGTCAATATTCCGGACACCAACATGGTACTAGGTGTTCAGTGGCTTATCAGTCTAGGGAAGGTCACTATAGATTGGAAGGCCCTAGAGATGGAGTGGGATGATGAGAAGACAGGGAGGCATGAGAAGATACGGGGGCAGCACACATATCCACCTCAGACTGTTTCGGCTCATCGGATGGAGGCAGTCTTCCGAAAGGGAGACGTGGAGTGGGCAGTGGAGCTGCATGCATCAGAGGTAGGGACTACAGGGCAGACGGTGCACCCAAAGATACAGTCCATCCTTGATAGGTATGCCACAGTGTTTTGGGATATTCCGCCAGGACAGCCACCGGATCGGGGGTTTGAGCACACCATTGAGCTTGAGCAGGGCATACAGGCAGTGATTACTACCCCCTATAGGCATCCCAAAGTCTATCGGGATGAGATTGAGCGGGCCATCTAGGAGTTGCTGGCTCTTGGGCACACCGGTCGAGCACAAGTCCTTTTGCTTCTTCCGTGGTGTTGGTGAAGAAGAAGGACGACACCTTGAGGATGTGTATTGACTACAGGGCCCTAAACAAGAAGACCCTGAAGAACAGGTACCCTATACCCAGGATCGATGAGTTGATGGATGAGTTGAGAGGAGCTCAGTTCTTCTCAAAGATTGATTTGAGATGGGGTACCATTAGATTCGCATGAGGGAACAGGACATTCCCAAGACCGCCTTCAGGTGTCACCATGGGCACTTTGAGTTTTTGGTTATGCCCTTCGGGCTAACCAATGCCCCAACGACATTCCAGTCTTGCATGAATCACATCTTCCGCAGTCACTTGAGGAAGTTTGTGTTGGTGTTCTTTGATGATATACTCATCTACAGCAGGACTTGGGAGGAGCATCTCCAGCACGTTGAGGCAGTGTTGCGCATTTTGGAGGAGAAACAGTTCTATGCCAAGCTCTCCAAGTGTGAGTTTGGGCTGACGAAGATGTTGTACTTGGGACATATCATAGGGGTGGACGGAGTGAGAGTCCACGAGGAGAAGATCAGGGGCATCAGAGATTGGCCGGAGCCGAGGAACGTGACAAAACTTCGGGGATTCATTGGCATTTGTACTTATTACAGGAAGTTCGTCAGGAGTTTCTCACAGCTTGCTGCACCCCTTACAGATTTGACAAAGAAGGGGGCATTCAGTTGGTCGGATATAGCGGAGCGAGCCTTTGACAGGCTCAAGGAGGCGATGAGCAGCTGCCCAGTGCTTGCATTGCCAGATTTTACGCAGCCATTTGTTTTGGAGTGTGATGCGTCGGGAGAGGGGATCGGTGCAGTATTGATGCAGGGAGGACACCCTATAGCCTTTGAGAGTCGGAAGCTCCTTCCACACGAGAGGTTGTATTCTATATACGACAAGGAGATGTTGGCCATTATGCATGCATTGGCCAAATTTTGGCAGTATTTAGTGGGAAACAGGTTCAAGGTGAGGACTGATCACAACAGCCTCAGGTTCTTTTTGGAGCAGAAGCAGCTACAGGAGAGGCAACAGAAGTGGATCAGTAAGATCCAAGCATATGACTTTGACATTGAGTATGTCAAGGGTAAAAACAACGTGGTAGCAGATGCCCTTTCACATAGACCAGCCATGTTGTCTCTTATGAGCTTGGATATAGACTGGAGGGCTCGACTTTTAGTAGAGTACTCCAAGGACAGATTTGCATGTGAGGTTCTGGTTGGACAGGTGGCAGATAACAGGTACAGGGTGGTCGATGAGATCATCTACTACAGGGACCGGATCTTCTTCACTGAGGGATCTCAGCTCAAGAAGAAGATACTTCAGGCATCACATGATTCACCCTTGGCAGGCCTTCAGGGGTTTACCAAAACCTAGAGGGCCATTAGAGAGAGGTTCTCATGGAAGAGCCTCAAGGAGGACGTACTCCAGCACATCAGGGAGTGCGATGTTTGCCAGAGGAACAAGGGGGAGATGAGCCATCCTGCAGGATTATTGCAGCCTCTTCCCATTTCGGAGGGGAAATGGGAGAGTATTTCGATGGACTTCATCACAGGGTTGCCCATGGTGCAGGGCAAGGATTGTATCTTTGTCGTCGTTGATCGACTGACAAAGTATGCACATTTTTTCGCCATATCCGTGCACTACACAGCAGCACATGTGGCCGAGTTGTTCTTCAGAGAGGTTTTTAGGCTACACGGTCTTCCTAAGACCATCATCAGTGACAGGGACAGCCACTTCATGGGTGGATTTTGATAGGAGCTTTTCCGGTTGGTGGGGACGGAGTTGACACCGAGTACCAGTCATCACCCACAGACGAATGCGCAGACGGAGATAGTTAACAAGTGGTTGGA
Source organism: Pinus albicaulis (assembly GCA_034641835.2). NCBI lineage: Eukaryota > Viridiplantae > Streptophyta > Pinopsida > Pinales > Pinaceae > Pinus > Pinus albicaulis. The sequence continues at coordinate 1,213,521,061 of CM076572.1, read as the reverse complement.
TGGCTACTTGCGTAACTATGTCAGTGGGCAGCAGCGAGCATGGCTGAAGTGGTTGCATCTGGGGGAGTACTGCTACAACACTATACATCACATGTCCATTGGTATGTCACCATTCTACGCTTTGTATGGATATCATTCTTTATCTTTTGTTGATGTGATGTTTGGTGCTAGCAAGGCTCTAAGAGCCAAGATTTGGATCCAAGAGAGTCAGGATATTCTCCGAGCTCTCAAGGACAATATGGCTACAGCGCAAAACCAGCAGAAGCTATATGCTGACAGGGGTCGGATGGAGAGACAGTTTGAGGTAGGGGACTTGGTCTACCTACGATTACAGCCATATTGACAGTCATCACTGAAGCAGAAAGGAGCTGAAAAGCTCAAGCCCCGCTTTTACGGTCCATACAGGGTGATACGCAGGATTGGATAGGTTGCATATGAGTTGGAGCTGCCCCAAGTCAGCAAGATTCATAACATTTTTCATGTATCATGCCTGAAGAAGGCATTGGGGCAGCAGGTGACAGTGACAGATGAGCTACCACCCACGGATGACGAGGGGCATTTGGTGTTGCAGCCAGAGGCTATTATTGATACCAGGGAGAGGTAGCTACGGAGCAGGACAGTCCGGGAATTCTTGGTGAGGTGGAAGAATTTGCCGGATGAGGATGCCACTTGGGAGAGTGAGAAAATTTTGCAGCATCCATCACTTCAGTTGCTTGAGGACAAGCAACATTTTGCCGGGGGAGACTGTAATATTCCTAATTAGCAATGGCTAATTGGAATATTCGATTTTGCTCAATTTTGCTGTCTATAGTTTATTTATAAATAAAAAGGTGAGTAGAAAGGACATAACTCACTTTTGGGAATAAAAGTCACTCCATAGTAGCACAACGTTGTAACTTAAAGGGAGCCAAGGGGGGCCAAGGACCACATAGAGAGGGGGCCCACGTATGCACTAGGAGAGACTGCGCAGATGGGGAGGAGCACGTGGCAAGAAGGAGGCTACGTTGAGGAGATGGGCCTTAGGGTTTGGAGAGAGGCCAACGTTATAAAAGAGGGAGGAGCCTCCTCATTTCATTCATTCGAGTTTATGCATTTGAGCTAGTCACTTCGACTTCTGGAGCACGCTGGCTGTTTAGCCTCTCTGCAGCACTGTTTAGTGCATCGAGTGTCCCGATCGGAGATCTCACCCTGAGCCCCGGGGGACTTCGAGTGCCTGCTCGGGCAAGGTAGTTTCACCATCGTTTTGTGGGAGGATTGATGTTTGGGTTTTCTTGCGGAGCTGAGCATTCAGAGACTGCGCAGTCTTGAGAGGGAGGACACAGTCCATTCTAGGGGAGCTTCGGATTGAGTTTCTTGCAGGGGTTTTGAGCTGGGAGATTGAGCAAAGGATCAACCTTTGCCTATTGGAGGATTTTGGTGGAGTTTGAGGCTGCATTTCAGTGGGTTCTATTCAGCCTCTGTGCAGAGCCTTGGAGAACAACGTAATTCCCAAGGGGGTGATTTTCGGGGGTCAGCCATTTCAGATATGATTTCTGGGTTTTGCTATGGTTGATGAGTAGAGGTGGATTCCAGATTTTTAGCTCATTCCGGCGAGGGGATCAGCCCCAAGTCATCAGTTCATTTCAGCAGTAGCAGCTACACGGCAGTTTTCCAGTAGCTGGGACGCAGTTCAGAGAGCAGCCATTTCTTAGACATTCTGCGAGTATTTCTTCACTTGCCTTGAGCAAGTCTAGGTGCCATCACTCTGATCACCTATTGTACTTCATTATATTTCTCAGTATAATAAAATGGCTTAGCATTTCTCTCTATATTTCCGGAGCATTTGTTATACATGCTGTCTATGCTATTGTATTTCGGCATTACTGTTATTTTATATCTTCGGGCATTCTAGTTCTATACCACTTGGTGTGTTTTCATCATACTCTTAGACGGAGTCTGGAAAGGTCCAGGTAGCCTCTAGATCTCACTCTCTTCTCAGAGGTGAAATATCTGGTAAACGCCCTCCCAGTCCATCTCTGGTTGGAGTTTGCTTGTGTTTTAGAGATATCCCCGAAACGGGATATTACAGACTGGCCCCGTGTGTGGCGGTGTTGCGCATGCTTCATCATCATCCCTAAAAAGTTCTACTTCCAATTCTTCCATATGTATCGTGCTGTCCTCCAAATTATCATCCTCTGGGTTGTTGTCCCAGACTCTGTATGATTGATCCTCATTTGCCTGCTCACAATAATGGCTCAACAACCTCAAGTTGTAATGCACATAAACCAAGCTTTCAACTCGGTTTTCATTCAGCCTGTTTCTTCTCACATTATGTATGAAGCTGTAGGTGCTCCAACACCTCTCTGCAGAAGAAGTGTTCACAACCTGTGAGAGAACTTTTTTTGCCAACTTTGGCAAAAGTCCCATTCCGCCATATGCTTCCCACCATGTGAGAGCATCAAATCTGTCTCTGTCTTCCATTGCATGGAAAGAACCATAGTTAGCAATGCAACTGAAGTATTTGCCTAATTCAAGGCGCAATCTAGCACACTCCTCCCTGTCAGGTACCAACTTGTCTAATGCCTTCATGTACCCCTCTTGTACCTCTAGATCTGTGTGAGGTTTGATCCTAACCCCACTTCCAGGTGCAGGTTGGCCCAATCAAGATGGAGAGTAATATTTTGGCATAAGGATATATGCCAAAATAAGGATCTGTCTCTATCTTCCATTGCATGGAAAGAACCAAAGTTAGTAGTGCAACTGAAGTATTTGCCTAATTCAAGGCGCAATCTAGCACACTCCTCCCTGTCAGGTACCAACTTGTCTAATGCCTTCATGTACCCCTCTTGTACCTCTAGATCTGTGTGAGGTTTGATCCTAACCCCACCTCCAGGTGCAAGTTGGCCAAACCAAGATGGAGAGTAATATTTTGGCATAAGGATATATGCCAAAGCATGTAGTGGAACATTGAGTTTATTCCACCATGCACACACACAGTAATGAATCATAGCGTACAAGTTGGGATCATTATCCTTAACAACATCTTTTATTTGGCCCAACATGCTGTCCATCTGCTCATAAACCTCCCCAATCACTAGTTTATCTGTGTCTGCAAACCGAATCATGTTATAAATGGGCTTGGTGAAATTCAAAATTTCCCTCACACGTGCCCAAAACAAAGGGTCAAGGGCGGTCTCCTCCACATGTTCGAAACCTTGCCTGTCAACAATTGTCGCTGCCCTGTCCTTTAATACCTGCTACTGTGGGCTTGATACCATTGCAGCCAATGACTCTCTTACCTTCAAAAGGCACCTGAAGGTGAGGTAATAGCTAGCAAATCTAGTCTTTTCTATCTTCAACAACTCCAATTTGGAGAGAGTACGGAAAAGCCCATGGGTATTGCTATGATTTGTAATAAATTTTATCATTTTTTTACCTCTTGTACAAATCACCAAGCCATTTGAATTGAGGTTGTTTGTTTTTAATGAGATCATGAATCAAAAGGTTCATTGTGTGAACCAAACACCCAAACCAAAATATGTTGGGGTATTTATCCTCAATAATTGCTCCTGCTGCCTTACAGTTAGCAGCATTATCAGTGATGACCTGTATGACATTGTTTGGCCCAATCTTTTCAATTATATCAAGTAATGGTTCTGCAATGTTAACGCCGGTTTTGAATTTGTCTGAATAATCATATGCTGACAAGAAGATTGCACCACTAACCGACACAGCCAAAACACTTATCAATGGCTTTCCTTTTACATTGGTCCATCCATCATTGACAATGGACACCACATGCTCATTCCACGAATTTGTCATTCTAGCCAAAGAATGGTTTATTTTAGCTTTTTCATGATCAAGACCCACGGTTCTGGCCTTGTCATACTCAGGGCTCCTGTATCCTTTGGGGGCATCATTAATGGCAGAAACCATTTCATGCCAATAAGGTGAGCGAAGAACATTGAATGGCACCCCACATGTATATAGAAACCGGTAAACTTTTGAATCCACATCATTCCTACACCCTTCGTCCAGGAAATCGGATATGGTTCTACGCCTTAATCCAGATGTGCCACTGCCTCCATAACCACTGGCATGGGTGGTAGTTGGACTTGTTTGTCCATGACGTGATGGGCCTGAATAAGAATCAATGAAACCCCTAGATCTTTTAGATCTCTGTAGAGCAGCCTCCTCTTCCTTTCTATATTTCTCTCTCTGTGTTGCTGGCACACTAGTACAAATTTTGATTCCTATATTTTTTTCTCCATCCCCTGGCATTTTCCCACAAAGGTGCCTTCTCGCACGGGTGTATGAACCATGGTATTGTTTATTGCAATTGGGGCAAATAAATTTAGTGGTTCCACCTCCTTTCCCGCCTTCCTGTTTCTGAACATATTTCCACAAAGGTGTCTGAGTTTGGTCTTGTCTAGTTGGGGAATCTGTGTCCTCATGTTCTCCACTCCCCACTTCCTCCTCAACATAATCCTCCTCCTCTTCAGGATTTTCTTCGAATCCACCATAACCCTCCTCTTCTTTGATTTGCCTCTTTCTTCTACTACTCTCCAACACCATTATTACAAAGAAAGGAACCGACATGAGGAAAATCCCTAGCCATATAGCCATGATGTTTCAAGTTTCAAGTTTCAAGTTTCTATCTTGCAAAACAAATGGAGAAATGCCAAATGGGAATAGGAAATGCAACATAGGAAAAAAACAATTCATTTTTTAAGTTTTAAACACAATAAAATGCAACATTCAAGAAAACAATCAAGTTTTCATTTTTAAACAACTTACAAATTCCTCCTAGAAAATACAAAATTAGATTAGAAGACCTACCTCTTTCTTGCAATCCTCCTGTTGCCTTGCAACTCTCCTTGTCACTTCTGCAGCTCTGCTCTCCAGTTCTCTCCTTCTTGCTCTTCTTGCTCTCTCTCACTCACTCAACAAACAATAAAACAAAATGACCCTCTCTCCCTCTTATAAACAAAATCGATTTTTTCATTAAAAAAAATTTCTTGCCGGCGGGAAGCGTTTTTTGTTCCGGGGAGCGTTCGGGAGCGAACACTCCCCGACCGCTTCCAGCATTTAAAAAATGCTCCCGAAGCATTTTTTAAACGCCGAAAGCGCTCAGGGAGCGTTCGCTCCCAAGCGCTTTCGGAAACGCTCCCAAAAAGGCAGGGAGCGTTTTAACAGGTTCGGAAATGCGCTCTTGAAAACGCTCCCCTTAGGAAGCATTTTCGGGAGCGTGTTTCCGAACGCTCCCGAACAGAGCACGTTTCGGAAACGGGAACGAGGGGGGGGGGTGAAGCTTCCCCGCAACCCTGCGCTGATCCACTCAAGAAGTATGAATAAGCTCAAGCGAAGGCTAAGCGCTTGATCATGGATGAAGTCAAGGATCATGTGGTCCCACACATTGCTGAGAAGGCAACAACACATGAGATGTGGACTTCTTTGACCACATTGTATCAGGGGACTTCTGTTCATAGGAGGATGCTTCTTGAGAATTAGCTCCGATTATTCCAGATGCTGAAGGGAGAAGAGATTGGTCCCTTCCTCATCAGATTGAAGGCGATCCGTGATTAGCTAGTTGTCATGGGGGCCACACTTGATGAAGGTCTTATGGTGAGGACTGCTCTAAAAGCAGTTTCCGATGAGTGGGAGAACTTTGTCCAAGGCATTTTGGGCAGAGCAACGCTTACAAGTTGGGAAAACATGTGGGCAGCTCTTCGACAAGAAGAGATCAGGAGGATGACCAAGGCAGGCTGAGCAGTGGAGGGATCAAGATCAAGATGGAGGAGCAGGAATATGCGGCTCTCGCATCTAAGGGACAACATGGGCAGCAGAGAAAGATGAAGAAAGACCTTTCAAGGTTAGGGGCTTCAAATGTGGTGAACTAGGAAATTTCGCCACACAATGCCCTCAGAAGAAGAAGGATGAAGACAAGTCTGTTTCAAAGGCTGTCGTAGCTAAGGACGATGATGAAGATGATGACAATGTGTCCATGAGTGCTCATGTGACTCAAGAGAAGAGGTGGGGAAACATTGATCTGTAGTTCTTTCGAACTACAATGAGAGGGGCAGGATCCTTGAGGTGCCCAAACTTTTGGATCACATACAATCTACAAGAGCCTTTAATGACAGTAGCAGGATTACTAGAGTTAGTTGGTGCGAGGGATGATGGAGTAGTATTGGCAGAGCTAGGACGCTGAACTCTTGAGCAGCGCAGAGTAGCGGCAACAACAACGTAGCAACAATGCAGAGGTTGATGGATTTCAACAACGCAAAGGCAGTGCCTACGCAGTGCAGAGCAGCAACAGTGCAAAGCTCTAGAGGGTCAACGCAGATTAGTAGCAGAGGGTGCTTCAGTATCGAGGTGCACTTAGACTGACTTGTATGTCAAGTCTTTGGGTGATGTTTTCAGTTGCTTACTTCTCTGCAACTGAGTTGTAGTGCAACAGTTAGCAGTGGCAGTGCTATGGGCAGCATGATGCAGCGTTTGAGAGGGAGTTGTAGTACAGATGAGGTAGTGTCAGTGGCAATGACATGGGCAACAAGACAGATAGTAGCAATGCAGTGGATGAAGGGCAACAACCGAGCATTATCAACGCAAGGACCAATGCTAGGGATCAGAGTAGTGCTTCTGGTGAGAAGTGTTGTTAGAGCACATTCCTCGCTAAGAGGGAGTGTTGATTTTTGGGTAGCATTGGATGTGCTCTAGCTCCGAAACTTTGTGGAGGGGCTAGAACACATGAGATCTCCAAGACCCACAAATCATTTCGAGAAATTCCACCTGGAGCTTAAGTTATTCAAATAATTAATTATTTTAATGGGGACCCTAAGTCTAACTTAGGGAAATTAAATAATTAAAGTGAATTAATTTAAACATGTGGGTGAGAATGTTCTAAGTGACGAGGATCAAGTCTTTTCTAATCTTAGCCGTCGATTAGAGATTAGATCACGACCGTTGATTTGTTAATTGGAAAAGTATTAAAGGAAGGCTTGGGGTCAGTTGGAGAACACACACAGTGAGCAACACTTGAGCTAAGTCAAAATTTTGGGGCGCGGTTTGCTGAGAATTTCAGAGTGAGCTTGCAGTTCAATGAGGGGCAGTTCGGCAACGGGATTTTCAGCAAAGGTGGAGAATACAATTGCAGAGAGGTAGATCAATAGAGAGGCAACACATGCCTAGGAGGGGTGATGCAGAGCCAGCAAGGCTCACGCAGAGGGACACAGAGCCAGAGAGGGTGACGTAGCCACTCAGAGAGCTGCGTTAGGGTTTATGTGGGGCAAATCGAGCATCCATCTAACATTTTGATTTTTGAGCGAGGAAGGCTCATGGAGAGGGTGACATAGCTCCTGGAGAAGGTGATGTGAAAATTCCTAAATCTGGATTCCTATTGCAACAAATCTGAATTACTTCTCCTATTATTTTTCATAATTATTTCATTACAGTCGAATACCAAAGTAATTACTGGCGTAGTCTACACAAATAATGCTGCAGAATAAATCTAAGTGCTGAAACAAACTGAACAAAATACAATGAAAAACATCCACATTTGACACAATTATTTTTGAACTAAGTCCCCGGAAAAACCCAACTTGGGAAAACTGGTGCAACATATCTGAGGGTTTTATATTATTAAGCAGCATAATCTTGAGTACAACTAGGGGACCAATATCCGGCTCACCCTTCAGAGAAATCTAGACAACTGATGAAATTGTGAGATATACCTCACTCTGCAGGTCCCTGGCTGATCTAAACAACGCTGGTGAAGCCTCTCTCTGCCTTTGCGTGATTGCCTACGCTGAAATTGCGTAAGCCTGCATGGGCAAGCTGTGGAACTTCGTCACCTCTCTCTGCAACTGATCAAGTTGATCTGAGACTGAGTTTTGGGCCTCCTAGCTCAGAAATTCTAGCCTCTAGCTATCTCCGGACTGACTTCGGAAGGCACTGCGTTACTTCTGCGTGATTCCCTTCAGAGACTGCGTCACCCCTTCAGAAAACTACGCTGCCTCTCTCTGCGTCACCGCTGCCTCTCTCTGAAATGTACTCCTGGTCCTCCTGACCAGTTACTGCTTTTTCCCCTCTTTGAATCTGATCACTAAATCAAAATCACTTAGCAAACCCTGCCCTAGTGATTCGATTCTGACCAAGAGCTGTGTCCCCTGAGTCCTCACACAAACTCGAAAACGCCAAATGCTCAATGTGCTCAATGTTGATTTCCATAGGCCCCTCACCCTCTTTATATTCTTCCGTTGACCTTTCAACGGCCAAGATTAAAACATAATCAAGGGCTAAGATTAACTTGGAGGTATCCATGACTTTATCTAGAAGATTCACACTTAGTTTAATTAATACCCTTTAATTAATCATTTTTCCTAAGTTTAGACTTAGGAAAACATTAAAAAATGATTAATTAATTTAATTAAATCATCTCTAAGTGGAATTTTTCAAAACATTTATGGGTTTTATGGAATACATGTGTCTTAGCCTATATACAAAGTTACAAGGCCAGAGCACACCCGATGCTACCACAAATCAATAATTGACGTATTCCAGCTTGTTGTAGCCATTGCTCAGTAGCACTTGGAGACTGCGCAGTCACCTATGGGGTTTCTTCATCCAGTTGCTGGAGCAGCTATAAGATTTGTCTCTGGATAGAGGTACTTCTGTCGAGGATTATCTTTGTTGGGTGAGCCACATTGGCACCCTAGTTTGTATTCAGATATCTGCTTAATAATAAAACCCTCAAAAACTGCTGCACCAGTTTTCTCGCATTAGGTCTTTCCGGGGACATTTGTCCGAAACATTTGTGTGTTGTTTGTCTGCATGATTTCTTATTCTTCAGTACGTGATCTGTATAATTGTGTAAGCTGTAGTGTATTTACTTTGATGTTTTCATGAATTATTCAGAAAATAACTTGTTAAGTTAAATCAAACAAGTAGGAGAAGTAAATCAGATTTATTGTAGTAGGATTTATGTTTAGAAGATTAAAAAAATTTCAAACCTCTGACAAATCTCAATTTGGAAATCTTGTGCTCTGTCGACTCACTCAGAGACATAAATTTCCTCAAAAAATTTCCCTGCTGGCCTTTGGATTGCGCATCATCTGGGGTTTCAAGTTGCTGCCTATGTAGTGCCTCGAATCACCCTTCTTCCCTCCTACAACTGAGCTCTCCGACTTTGATTGCGCTCTGATACCATGTGAAAATTTGGTTACCCAAATCCTACTGCAGCAACTAATGTTAATTCTTCTAATTGCTAATTAAACGAACAATTTACTTGTAGTTTCCTACGACAAATATCGAATTAAATACACTAGAACAAGGTTACTTGGGAGCAGTAGTGCCATTTTCAAAAGCTCCCGGTCCAGGAGCATTTCGGGGAGCGTTTTTTTATAATATATATATTTTTGTATTTTGATGCATATATGTCAACAAAAACATGTAGAATGATGAATTAGACATAAAAAACATAAAAACATAGATTGAATGAGAGGTATCTTTATCATTACCTTTAGATTCGTATAGGAATCTTTGTCATTAATATCACCCTCTAAGCATTCGCTTCGGGAGCGGGTTCGATAGGGGGGAGGCGCTCCCCCGCAACCTTGCACTAGAAACTACACAATATAAAACACTGTGGAAAATACAACGCAGGAAGATCTAGATGTACACACACAAAACAAAGTTATTTTTGGACTGTCCCCAGAAAAACCCAACTTGGGAAAACTGGTGTAGCAGCTGAGGATTTTAATATTATGTTGTAATAATCAGAGTACAAGTCATTGGATGCCCAAAATGGATATCCGATACAGAGAAAATAACTGACGAAAAGACAGTGAGAAAATCTCACACTAACACAGGAGATCCGGCACTGATCAGAATTAAAGACAAGCTGCTTTGCGCTGTCTCTACGCAGTAACTACGTCTGCCTACGCAGTCATTGTGTCATATCTCCTGGGATTGTGTCACACCTCCAACTGATCTCCTGCTGACTGGAAACTCGACCCTCTGGCCCTCCAGTCTAACACCCCGGCTTCCGACACTAGATATTGATTGTCTCCCAGCAGAGTTTCAGACTCCCTTTGAAACACTGTGCTACCGTTGCATGTCTCTGCACTGCCTCTCTATGGCTCTCAACATCTTCTCTGCCTTGCACTCCCCGGATATGGAAAACTTCCTCTGGTCTACTATCCTTGCCCCTCACTACAACGATCTTGCTCAATCTCTCTTTAGCAACTTAGCACTGCCTCTCTAAGAATTCGATTAGCCAACAAAATCGATCTCTACAATTCTCAAGTATGTTCTCCAAGTGCCCATCGAGCTCCTTCTTATAATCTCTCGTTGACAAATCAACGATCAAGATTAGATCTTAATCAACGACTTAGATTATCTAGGATTCGATCCACACATTTATCTAGAAGATTCACACCCGATTTAATTAATACCCTTTAATTATTCTCATTTCCTAAGTTTAGACTTAGGAATCCATTAAAAATACTTAATTATTTTAATTAAATCCTCTCCGTGTGGAATTTCCCCAAATGATTTCTGGGTCAATGGAGAATGCATGTGTGTTAGCCTCTCTGCAAAATCTCGAGGCTAGAGCACATTCGATGCTACAAAAATCAACAAGTTGTAGGTTCTCGATGGATCTACAAGATCAAGTATGCTGCAGATGGCAGCGTGGAGAAGTACAAGGCTAGGTTCGTGGCAAAGGGGTATGCATAGAAAGAAGGGATAGATTATGATGAGACCTTTGCCCCAGTTGCCAGAAACACCTCTATTAGATCAGTTATATCCCTAGCAACTCAAATGGGATGGCAGATTCACTAGATGGATGTCAAGACAACATTCTTGAACGGGGTGATAGAAGAAGAGGTGTACATTGAACAACCATAGGGCTTCGAGACTCATAAGAGACACACTCATATGTGTAGATTGAAGAAAGCTTTAGACAGGCTCAAACAGGCTCCTAGGGCATGGTATGGTCAGATTGAAAGCTACTTGCAGCAAATGGGATTTGTCAAGAGTGACACAGATCCCAACCTTTACTATTTGATGGTAGAGGGTGAGCCACTCATCCTAGTATTGTATGTGGATGATCTCTTCTTGACAAGATCATCAAGGCTCATAGAAGATTGCAAGAGGAACCTAGTAGGAGAGTTTAATATGAAGGATTTGGGGTTGATGCACTTGGAAGTGTGGCAGAAGGACGGGGAGATCTTCCTTGGAAAATGTACCAATACGAAAACTTCCTATAGAAAAAATAGGAAGTTTAACATCACCAACTGGAAGAAGATAGGTGCATCAGATGACAAGGATGTTGACCCCACCTTGTATAGACAACTTATCGAATCTCTCATGTATCTGGTCAACACTAGGCGAGATATTTTCTTCGCAGTAAATACCCTCAGTCAGTTTATGGTCGAACCAAAGAGGGTACATTGGGAAACATTGAAGCATATTTTGAGGTATGTGCATGGTACAATTGAGTACGGGTTGAGATATACCTGAGGGGATGATGTCAGACTATGTGGATTCACAGATGCACATTCGACAGGTAGTTCAGTGGACAAGAAAAGTACCTCTGGGTATCGCTTCAGTGTTAGATCAGGGATGGTTTCTTAGTGTAGCAAAAAGCAGAAGTCAGTAGCACTGAGCTTTGCAGAAGCAGAGTATATGGCAGAATCATAGCTACGTGCGAAGCTGTATGGCTTCAGAAGCTGCTAGTTAACTTGTTCAGGCAGAGGATGGAGGCAATCAGTGTATACTATGATAATCAGAGTTGCTTAAATCTCTCTGAGAATCCAGTGCTTCATGATAGGTCGAAACACAGATATTTAGTGTCATTTCATCAGAGATTGTGTACAGGGAGGAGCAATCCAGCTACAGTATGTTCCCATAGAAGAGCATGTTGCAGATATACTCACGAAAGCTCTAGGGAGAGCTAAGTTCGTCTACTTCAGAGAACATATGGGTATGGTGGAGAACCCGTTTCAGTAGTAAGGACAAATTACTTTGGATGTTTTTTAGTTGCAGATGTTGCGGTCGCCATAACAATAGAGTTGCAGTGCAGATGCAGTATTGGCAATAGTTCAATAGGGTTAGCAACAGTACAAATGTAGCATCAAACTTGCGTAGTGGTTGGTGGACAATGGAAGGCAATCACAATAGCTAGACACTCAGTAGCATGATAGGAGGTAATACAGAGGCAGTGTGTTGTGGCAAGGTGTGCAACAATAGAACACATTCCTTGCTAAGAGGGAGTGTTAGTTTTTGTAGCATCGAATGTGTTCTAGCCACAAAATTTGGTGGAGAGGATAGAATACATGAGATCTCCAAAACCCAAAAATCGTTTATGGAAATTCCACCTAGAAGTGTCTCAATTAGATTATTAGTCGATTGTTTAAATATTTCCTAAGTCTAAACTTAGGGAATATGGTTAATTAATCAATATTAATTGAGATAAGGTGAGAATCATCTAGAAATTCACACGGATCTACAGGGAACTAATTTGGGCCATCGATTATGTTTTAATCTTGGTCGTTGGTGCTCCAACAGAGAATTATAAGAAGAAATCGATGGGTAGATCGGGAACATAACAGTGTAGATACTCAGTTGCCTAGGCATTTCGATTTTCTCAGTAGCAGATATTCAACGAAGAAGATTGAGTCAGAGGGTGAGTAGCAGGTGGAAGAGAAGGGAACTGCGCAGAGATTGATGCAAAAGGATCTGCATGTGTCTAGGAAGGAAATTTCGGAGGCAAAAATTAGCTGTGGGGTGAGAAAAAATTCTCACAATAATTTTGCTAGTATTTTCCTTAGACTAGATTGCCAGTAGAGCATCTAAATTATTGTACTAAGAATTGCTGCTGAATAATAATAATAAAACCCTCATCTGCTACAGTGATTTTCCCAAGTGGGGTTTTTTTGGGGGCAATTGTCCAAAAATAATTGTGTCAAAATTCTTGTGTGTGCTAGAATTTCTTAGTTTCCAATATTTATATTTTCCGTAATATTTTTTTTATGGTGAAAATTGCAGTTGTGATTTTATTTGTTGTTTGTTGTAGAAAATAAACTGCATAATTAAATTTACAGTTAGAAGAATAATTTCTAGTTGCTGCAATAGATGAAGTTTTCACAGAAAGAAAGAAGAGACCATGAAAGATGCAACTATGGTCACGAAGTCAACATCCAATGACTAGAATATTTGGCTATGACATCTCCGTAGAAAAGGTATGAAGACCTTGATAAGGTCTGTAAAGAAAGGAGACTCTTGACATTGAGAATGTGTAAGTACCTTGTATGGATTATGAATACCTCCCTAGTTAAGTGGGTGTTGAAATATGTAACTAGGTTCGGTCTTCATAATGACATATGTAATCATGATTTTATGAATTTAATGTAAAGAGAAAAATAAATTTATTATTGTTATTCTTGAGGCATGGGTTTCATGCTCAAGGGATATTTATTTGTCAAGCACCCATTGAGTGCTTCTAGGACTTGTCATTGAGTCTACAAGTCACTTGAGTCATTGTCATGTATGGAAGACCCTTTTGGGCATGTTACATATTGTAAAGAAAATTTATGAGTCAAAAATAGAGTCAAAGACCCTCCAAGACCTTTTCAAACAAGTAGCAACAAGTCGGCCTACATGAAGTGACAAGTCAGCCTAAAGATAACAATTCGTACCCCTCAAAAGCCGATATATAAGAAGGAACTCGACCTCATTTGGATGCACTCTCAAGCAAGTTCGATTGCCTCACGATAGAAACTGGAAAAGGATGAAAAAGAAGAAGAGAAAGATTGAAGTTTTGGGCCTCTCTATTTCTCTCTCGTGTTAGGGTTTCTACAGTTCTTGGACAAGTCAAAGTGCTGGAAAGTTACTGCGCAAGTCAAAGTGTTGGATAGTTCTTGGGAAAAATTGCAGAAGAAACTATTGGGAAAAGTTGCAGAAGAAACTGTTGGGGTTGAATTTGTAGAAGAATATACTGGGGGTCGAATTTGTAGAAGAATATACTGGGGGTCGAAGTTGCAGAAGAATCTATTGGGGGTTGAAATTGCAGAAGTAGTTGAGGTGGATCAAAGTTGCAGAATAATTTACTGGTGGTCAAAATTGCAGAAGTTGTTGAGGTGGAAGTTGTTGGAAATCTCATCAAGGAGGAAAGGTTTGGCTTGGTCTTGGATTGGTCTTGGTCAAGAATCATAGGTCTTCGAATTCATCAATTGAAGTTCTATAAGAAGAGAAGAATTCTTGTTGGTTTTCCTCTCAATTGGAGAGGTTTTAGCCCTAGCTGAATCCCTAGATCTTGTGTCATCTTGTCTCATTGTTCTTTATGATTTGGTAGTTGTTTGATGATAATAATACAAAACATAATCAAGAGAAAGGAGAAGCTATTTAAGTTAAGTAAAAATACATCACAAGCAGTTATCAAAATAAGTGAAATCACCTAATCTGGCTGCCCAAGATTTCTCAACAAGGTGGGCCTTGGTGGTTTGAAATAGACATCTATATAACCCTTGTTTTGGGACAGGAGATGAGTGCATATCCAGCTTGACTAATCAATCTTGGTAGAGAAAGGGAAATCCAACTCACAAGCCGTAGGTCTAAATGCATGTATTTACACATACTTAGTCTTGTGTTCATGGTTGGTAGACCATGAGCAAGAGGGGCATGGTGGCCATGGTAGGTATGGTAGTATTCTCATTCAAGGTCTGCAAGTATAATTTGTGTATGTGCACCTAAGCAGGGTGAGCAATTCCCATACAATGACAATGGGTGTTGGCACCGAGAACATCCCTCGTGGAATGACAAGTTTGGGTGCAGCCTTGATGGCATGTAAGCATCTCTTTTGGCCTTACTACAGGCCAGTTATGTAAATTTACATATATGAATATGCGATCATAACATAGGCCTTTTCACCCAAGTGGAAAAAGGCTTAAATTCAGGCATCCTTTCTTAGCCATATTCGCTACCAGAGAATAGACTGTAATGGCTTGGAGACTCTTCTTTTGGTAAAAAATTGGGCCTCACCCCGACCTTGAATTCACAATGAAATTTGTGTTGTGGGAACCTTATACGAAGATTGTTGTCCCTGGATTTAAAGCATTATACAACTTGATCAATAAGCAAATGCTAGCTCTTGATAGCGAGACTCTTGTTGCTCTTGGAAAACATATATGTACCCGAATTGAAATGTTGATGACTTGATTGCCATCTTACCCAATTGGCTTGAAACTTGGAGCTCAATTAGTGAATTGTTTGAGTTGATAGTTGACATGATGGAATAGCTAAGGAAGTTGGTGTTGGCTTGTGTTTTCGTGAACAGATAAAGGTAACACGAGGAGCTAAGCAAATGAAGAGCGGGAAGGGCTAAAGTGAAGGCCAATCACTTCAAGCGCGGGTCAGGAGGACGCCCCATAGTCAAAAGAGGAAAAAATCTTACCATTTACTTTTTCGCACCTCTAACCTCTCCGCTCATCGCACATCGCTCCCCGCAGAGTATAACTCTTACCTTCCGCCACTCATATATCAAACTTGCGATCTGTGATCCGCGGGCGGCCCCACGTCCCTGCCACATCATCGATTCCCCGCTCCTCGCACATTGCTCCCCGCAAAATATAACTCTTACCTTCCACCGCTCATATATAAAACTTGCGATTTGCAATCCGTGGGTGGCCCCACCTCTCCATGTCATCCATTTCTCACTCCCCGCACATCGCTCCCCATAGAATATAACTCTTACCTTTCGCCGCTCATATATAAAACTTGCGATCTGTGATCCGCAGGCGGCCCCACCTCCTTGCCACGTCATCCATTCCCCACTCCTCGCACATCGCTCCCTGCAGAGTATAACTCTTACCTTCCACTGCTCATATGTAAAACTTGTGATCTACGATCCACAGAAGGCCCCACTTCCTCCTTGCCATGTCACCTCCCGCCATCGCACTTTGAATAACGTAAGTTCTACCGTTCACCCTTCACTGCTCATAACAAAACTCCCCGAATTGCGATCTGCGATATCAGTTCGGGCTCCACCTTCCTGCCACGTCATCAATAGCCCTTCCACAACCTTTGTTCCACTCTTTTCAGTGTTAATGAGCCCCGCTAACTCCACTATCGCTCCCGCAATCCTCCCCTCATCTCCGCTCCATATCACGCATCCAACAGCTCGTGATCAGTTTCAGCACCCCTCTCACCTTCGAAGGATAACACCAGGTGGGGGGTCCGAAATGGCCGGTTTTGGAAACTGGCTTTTGTGCTACGTGTCAGCCCATAGTGATTTTGCACCCCCCCATCCGATACCATAAACCAGACAGGCCCCCCTCCGAAATCCGGTCTCCGGTTTTGCAAATTAAAGCACAAGCATGGGTTTTTGGCGGAACAACACAGTTATGATTTATTCAGTTGATCCAGGAAATCTCCGCTAAAGAGTGATGCACGCACAACACAACTGGTCGTTTCATTGCTGTTAATGTGAATCATGAGAACGAGGGAGTGGAGGCCTTCCACAGCAGATGGAATTAGGTGATGGAAGCCAGACTGCCCACCCGTTCACAGCCACTCCTTGCCGTCCCATTTTGGAAGATTCTAGGATTTGGCCTTCGTGGCCAACTATGTTTTCCCTTTTACTGTTTGATTATGATGTTTTGCTGGTGAAATCTCGATTTTACCCAATTCTTTTTTGATTTTCTGTTTGCAGTAGTGATTGCTTGATGCACGCTCTGCTAGTTTGTTAGGATATTTTGATTTTCACATGTGTGGGTCGATCATGAATGATTATTCGATCATGAACCCTCAAGGAGAACTCTATATGTAGGGAGTTCAGAGATGAAAGAAGGGTTTTGAATTTTGGGGAAATTTTGCTGTAGTTCTGTGCTATTGTGCTCTTTATACTCTGAGATACATATTTGGGAGAATTGTTTTGAATATAATCCGATATACAGAGTTGTTTACTTGGATTCCAGATGGAGCAATGAGTAGTATGTATCTGTGTTCTCTTGTTTATTTGCAGTCTCCTGTTTATGTATAATCATCTTTCATGTTCTGCTACTTTGATGATTCCTGTGATGTAGCTGTCGGTGGTATGCATTTTTATTCATGAATTCGGTTATGTATAACGCTCATGTGTTAAACTTGCTGCGCTTCCTTAATTCGCGCTCCACGAATCTCTACTGTTGGTCATATTCCACTTACATCTGTTTCCTCTAAGTTCACGAGAGACAGATTCTTAAGAATTTTAAGCCTGTCTCTTGCGGATTCCTTCTTCGTTCCTCCTCAACACCTCTACATATTTTGAAAGCCTTTGCTCATTGTTTCATATTTGGCCCATTTGAAAGCCATCCAACCATACAACCTCCTGAGCCCTCTCGTAGTATAGGGTAATTCGCATGAATCGGACTCCAAGGTCTTCTCCATTCATGAACCACCAAAACCATTATTTATTTTGATCCATATTTTGTTAGAGGCATCCTTATAATTGTCTACTTTTAACCTCTGATTTTAAGATGTCTTAGGCATTGGTCATTTGCAACTCAAGGCTGTCTCTAGGAGCTACAACATTTTTTGGCGCCGTTTCGCGGGACCGAATTAGAAAATATTTTCCTTGGGATTCGACATTATATTCACCCTTCAATTAGGTGAGCACGAAGGGTTGAGAGTTGCATATCCCTCACCTTGGCGACTCCACTATTATCAAAGTTCAAATCAGTTGTAATCCTGGCTTACACAAGGCCTCATACTCGATCAGATACATCCCAGCAGAGAACTCCTCCTGTATCTAATCCCGAAAAGATCATATTTAAGAGAATCTGGAAGGAGAAGCAGCCTAGCCAGACTGACCTACCCTCATTTTCTCTAGAAGATTAGCCTTCCTCATCTCAGAAAGCTGACATCTACGACCTTGGCTCCACAGCTCGTGTACTTGGGTATCCTCCAAAAATCTCTGCTTTAGCTAGTTCAACCATAAAATACAAAGCCGAATCCGCTGATACTTCTTTGCCTCCCTTGCACCCTACTCCCAAGGCTGAAGAAGTCAAAGAAGTTGCAGCACTCCAAAGCTCTTTATAGATAAATATCCAAACCTCTACTCAACATATACCTGTTATACCATAGCCAAATCATCGTCATAACTTACCATCACCGCCCCTCATGGCTGTACCTGGTTTCCTCCTCAACAAATATGCTCCATTGGCTTTACCTCAAGTATTGAATGAGACTCTGCAAGATTATTTAAAGCTCCTGCCTCGGTTCACCGGGGAAGATAGTACTTTTGCGCAGAGACATATTGAAAACTTCTGCGCCTTTGTTGAGAATGTGAATGTAGAGCACTTAGATGTGGTGTTAAGGCTTTTCGGCCAATCCTTGGATGGAGAAGCCCAGAAATGGTTCAAGTCTCTAGCTGATAACACAGTCACCACTCGGGAAGAAATGGAGAATTTCTTCACACTCAAATAGGGAGAAAAGAGGGATCATGGATATGTTCTCACCGAGTTCAATGCTCTTAAAAAGAGACACAATGAGGAGGTAACATAATTCATAAAGAGGTTCAATAAGCTCTATACTAATCTCCCTGCTGAAATAAAGCCTTCCCAAGCAGCTGCTAAGGTGGTCTTCGCAGGAGATTTCGAACCGAAGTTTGGGTTCACCCTAAGAGAAAGAAAATCCACATCTTTGGATCAGATCCAGACCGATACATTGGAGGTAGAAGAAAACTTTGCTTCTACTGGTAAATTAAAGGGGAAGACAGAGCATGAAGCCAGAAGAAAAAACAAGGAGAAGGCTTCTACTTCAAATCAGGAGAGGGAATCACAAGAGTATAGAATGGAAGAAATGAATAAGCTAATCAAGAACCTTTCAAATAAGTTGATTAAGCTTGAATTGGAGGCCAAAAATTCCCCTCCTTGTCCTAACCAAATGATTCCAAACCGTGGATTTAATCCTCAGTATCGGAATCCCCCTCTACAACTGTTGCAGCATGAAAGGAAGGAACAACAAGATCATATCCAACGTCCTCTATACCTGGAGGGGGAAGTGGAGGGACAAGCCAAGGAAGTCACAGACAACCAAGAAGATCAGTTCCTCACCTACTCGGATGATGAGAAAGGTGAACTCACCCTGCAAGGGGAGCAAGAGGAGAAGGAAGTCCCTTCAGAAGACCAAGATATTGACAATTACTGTAGGCAGTTAGTGGATTTCATGCAAGATCAACTCCACAAGAAGTATGATCTTAGGTCCTCCAGGAAGAGAACTCAAGTGCAAGAACAAAATGAAGAGTCAATATCAAGAGAACAGACCCTTCCTAGTTCTGCCAGTAAAGGGAAAAGCCATTAGAAGAGTTTGCCCCTCATAAGGCCGTTGCATCCACTTCCACGAAACAAGGCTCTGATCCTCCCAAAAATGAGAAGTCCACGTCTATACCGTTGAAACTGTCTGACCCTCCTAAAGAGCAGTTCAAAGAAGTTATTACAGAAAAAGCTCCCATGTCCTTTAACCTCCAGAAAGAATTAGAGAAGGTTAGATCCCGGTTCCCCTGATCGAGCTCCTAAAACAACCTTCATGCAAGGCTCAAGTGTCCCAATTCATGCTGCCCCATGGTGTAAGCCCTCTGCCTGACAGCCTCAACCTCTAAGAAGAACGACCCATGGTAGTTTTTGGACCCCATGTAGAAGAACAAGACTCAGCCACTCCCTCGTTCTATGTGACTCTAGTGATACATGACCTATTCTTGCACAATTGCATGCTGGATTTCGGTGCTTCGCATAATCTGTTATCTTTGTCTGTCATGGAGCAATTGGGGTTGCAGATTACAAGGCCATATAAAGACCTGTATTCTTTTGACTCCTAGAGGGTGAAGTGCTTGGGTATGATTAAAGATCTAGTATTAAACCTAGCCGAGATTCCAGCCAAAAGTGTGGTAATGGACATTGTTGTAGCTGATATCCTAGCTCGGTTTGGAATGTTGCTGTACAGATCCTGGGGTTCCAAGATTGGAGGATCAATAAAACTTGACCTCACCTACGCCACTATCCCAATGTTTGGTGGGGAAGAAAGAAGATTATACCGTGAATCCAGGTTTGTGAAGATGGTCACCAAAGCCGATGATTCAACAAATTCTCCGATATATGGTAAAGAGGGTGAATTCTCTTGTCTTATGCTCGAGGAGGATGAAAATTTCCTACAAGAAACGAAGGTCTCTCCTATAATACAAGAGAATCCCATAAGCAGAATGGAGAACAAAATTTGGACCCTGCAGTTTGATGGAGCTTATTCACAAGAAGGAAATGGAGCCGGGGTACTCTTGATATCACATGACGGTTGCTTAATTCCCCTCTCCTTTAAGCTGGAAATTGAAGCCCTGTTGTTGGGATTGCAGGCAGCACAGAACATGAACATAAAAAACCTTAAGGTGTTTGGAGATTCAGAGCTAGTAGTGAGACAAGTCAGGAGCCAATGCCAAACTAAACACCCGAGGCTTAGAGATTACAGGAACGAGGTATGGGATTTAGTTGAGAACTTCTTCTCTGCTTTTAACATTCAATTCATGCCAAGGGATAAGAACAGAATGGCCGACTCACTAGCTGTGGCTGCTAGTAATTTCCGCTCCCCGTAGAACCCTTTGCTCAGATATGAGGTTCAAGTGCGATACTGCCCCTCCATTCCGGACAACATAAAGCATTGGCAATTCTTTGAGGACGAAGAGCAGGTCAAGCGTTTTATGGAAATGGTGGGCGAGTTCTCAAATTTGGTGATCGACTCAGTCTCCAAGGATGACATCGAAGAGCCAAAAACCAAATGGGAAGAGACAATGTTTTTCAATTAAAGGGAAATGTCATTCCCAGGGGTCTCGTGCCATTGGAGAGACTGTTTGACAAAAACGATATCCTGGTGAATCCTAGCAAAATGACCCTCGACGAGCCTGTCAGGGATGTGAATATTGGGACAGAGGAAGATCCGAAGGTGGTGAAGCTGTCAAAGGAGGTCCCTAAAGAATACCAAGATCAGTACCTGAAGCTCTTTCGATCATACAAAGACGTCTTCACTTGGTCATACCAGGACTTGAAGACCTTTGATATTGATGTCATATAGCATAAGATACCCTAAAAGAAAACGCTAAGCCTCATAAGCAGAAGCTGAGGCAGATCAACCCTCTTCTTCTCCTAGCTATTGAAAAGGAAACAAAGAAGTTGTTGCAGGCAAAGGTCATTGTCCCTCTGAGGTACTCTGAATGGGTGGCGAACCTGGTGCCCGTAAGAAAGAAGAACGGCGAAATCAGGCTTTGCGTGGATTTCTGCAATCTGAACAAAGCCTCACTCAAAGACAACTATTCCCTGCCGAAGATGGACTACATCTTGCAAAAGGTGGTGGGATCCTCCCGCATGTCCATGATGGACAGTTTCTCAAGATATAATCAAGTGGTGGTGCTCCCAGAAGACCAAAAGAAGACGACGTTCACTACGCCTTGGGGAACCTTCATGTACGCCCGAATGCCTTTCTGCCTGATAAACGCCGGTGCCACATTCCAGCGTGCGATGGACATCATTTTCATAGGAGAGCAACATAAGTTTGTGGTGATTTACCTGGACGACATCACCGTCTTCTCGAAGAGTGATGTTGAACATATAGAGCATCTTCGGCGAACCTTTGACAAATGCCGCAAGTATGGCTTGTCTCTGAACCCCCAAAAAATCCATGTTTTCCTTGGAAGAAGGAAAGTTACTGGGGCACATAGTGACTAAGGAGGGAGTGAAGATCGACCCAAAGTGGGTGGAGGTGATAAACGACATTCCCCTACCAAGAAACAAAAAGGAAGTACAGGTATTCCTGGGTAGAATAAATTTCCTTAGAAGGTTTATCTCAAACTATGCGAGATCGTCCAAAACATCACTGAGATGCTGAAGAAGAATAGTGAAGTGAAATGGACTCTTGAATCCAGGGATTCTTTCAACAGGACCAAGCACGCCTTTGGAGAAGCTCCAGTGCTGGCGGGTCCAGATTATGGGAAGCCCTTCCTGATTTTCTCTTTTGCCTCTCCTCATACAATAGCTACAGTGCTGCTACAGAAGAATGACGAAGGGCATGAACGACCTATTGCGTTCTTTAGCCAGGTCCTACGGGATGCCGAATTGAAATATAATATCCTGGAAAAGCAAGCATATGCTCTGGTCAAATCTCTAAAGGCATTTCGGGTGTATGTGTTATTATCTGCCATAACCGCCTACATTCCCACAACAACGGTGAAGGATATCCTGGTGCAGGGCGACAATGAAGGAAAAAGAGGCAAATGGGTAGCTAAGATTCAGGAGTACGAGATGAAGATAAAGGCCACCAAACTCATTGAAGGCTAAGGGCTGGAAAAAATTCTGTTTGAATCCAACTGTCAAGCTCTGGGGATAAATCTGTCTATGACAGGAGAATACAGGTATGCATAAGGGCATAGAATATTCCACACAGAAGACACATGTAAAGTACCTGCTATCCTTATGGTATAAAGATATAGTGGAGTACCTTTTAACCCTAAGGTGTCCCCCTAACTATGATAAGGCCAAGTATCGCACTTGGAGGTTAAGATCTCAAAAGTATACTGTGGCAAGTGGGCGATTGTATTGGAAGGACCCAACTAAGATTTTACTACTATGTCTAATAGAGTAGGAGGTTGATGAAGTGATGACAGAGTTCCACGAAGGAATATGTGGTGGGCATTACAGCTGGCGATCCACTGCTCACAAGATCCTAAGAGCAAAATTCTTTTGTCCCAAGCTGTTTGGTGATGTACATACTTGCGTCCGGGCCTGTGAAAAGTGTCAGAGGTTCGCTGAAAAGCAAAGGTTTGCATCTCTCCCATTGATCCCAGTCCATGTTGAAGAGCTCTTCAAACAATGGGGAATCGACTTCATTGGAGAGATTCACCCGGCTTCTAGTAATCAACATCGATGGATCCTCACCCCCACGGATTACTTCACTAAGTGGGTTGAGGTCGTGCCTGCAAGGAATGCCACAGATGGGGGAGTGTTCAAGTTCCTGGAGGAGAACATAAGAGCTAGATTTGGATGCCCTGCTAAGATCATCACTGATAATGCCCAGGCTTTCAAGTCAGTTAAGTTCGTAAACTTTTGTCAACATTATAATATCATTTTGGGACACTCCATTGCATATTACCCACGAGGGAACGGGTTGGCAGAGTCATCTAACAAGACATTGGTGAGGATTCTGAAAAATACCTTCAATGAAAACCAAAAGAACTGGGATTCCCAACTCAAGCTTGCTCTTTGGGCGAATCGCATCACCACTAAAATATCCACAGGAAAGTCCCCTTACAAGCTAGTGTATGGCAGAGTAGCAGTCTTCCCCATTCAACTCGCATTACCAGTGGCTCGATTTTTGTAAGAAAGCGCGGAAGAACCAAATGACCTCGTCAGGAGAATGAATCAGCTGGTGGAACTGAATGAAACACGGGAGCAGGTAAACCTCAGGTTAACAGAGTACCAGGAAAAGATGAAAGGCTTATTTGATCAAAGAGCTAAAGGCAAGGAAATCCAAGTAGGGGATTTGGTGCCGCAATTTGACGTAAGGTGGTCAGACAAAGGGAAACATGGGAAGTTCGACCCCCTCTGGTTTGGTCCATTTAGGGTGGTAGAGGTCAAAGTCGGCAATACTTTTGCGCTGGAGAATTTAGAAGGAGATAATCTTGAGATGCCTGTCAATGGACAGTTTCTCAAGCCTTACTTCCAACACTGATAGCAGGCTATGATGGCCCATTGTACATATCCTCAAAGTGTATATATGTCGTTTTGTTATTTTTGCATGAATTCTTGTTTTGTTTTTTTGGTTAAAGCTGCTTGAAATTGGTTCTAACGATGATCCCAAGCACATTAAGAAGAACACAAGCAAGGGGTCTGCGAGTTCTCGACACACTCGAACGAGTGCGTCGTCCCCAATGGAGCCAATGTTGGCTTGTGTTTTTGTCAATGGATAAAGGTAACACGAGGAGCTAAGAAAATGAAGAGTGGGAAGGGCTAAAGTGAAGGCCAATCACTTCAAGCGCGAGTCGGGAGGACACCTTGCAGTCAAAAGAGGAAAGAAGCTTACCATTTACCTTTTCGCACCTCTAACCTCTCCGCTCATCGCACATCGCTCCCCGTAGAATATAACTCTTACCTTCCGCTGCTCATATATAAAACTTGCGATCTGTGATCCGTGGGTGGCCCCACCTCCTTGCCACGTCATGCATTCCCTCCTCCCTGCACATCGCTCTCTGTAGAATATAACTCTTATCTTCCGCCACTCATATATAAAACTTGCGATTTGCGATTTGTGGGCGGCCCCACCTCCTTGCCACGTCATCCATTCCTCGCTCCCCACACATTGCTACCTGCAGAGTATAACTCTTACCTTCCACTGCTCATATATAAAACTTGTGATCTGCGATCCGCAGGCGGCCTCACTTCCTCCTTGCCATGTCGCTTCCCGTCATCGCACTTCGCACATCGCAAGTTCTACCATTTACCCTTCACTGCTCATAACAAAACTCCTCGACTTGCGATCTGCGATATCATTTCGGTCCCCACCTTCTTGCCACGTCATCAATAGCCCTTCCACAGCCTTTGTTTCGCTCTTTTTAGTGTTAATGAGCCCCGCTAACTCCACTATCGCTTCTGCCATCCTCCCCTCATCTCCGCTCCATATCACGCATCCAACGGCTTATGATCGGTTTCGGCACCCCTCTCACCTGCCGAAGGATAACATCGGGGGGGGGGGAGCCCAAATTGGCCAGTTTTGGAAACCACCTCCGGTACTACATGTCAGCCCACAGTTATTTCGCACCCATCCCCCATCCGATACCATAAACCGAACAGGCCCCCCTCCGAAATCCGGTCTCCAGTTTTGCAAATTAAAGCACACGCATGGGTTTTTGGCGGAACAACACAACTATGGTTTATTCAGTTGATCCAAGAAATCCCCGCTAATGAGTGATGCACGCACAACACAACTTGTCGTTTCATTGCGGTTAATGTGAATCATGAGAACGAGGGAGTGGAGGCCTTCCACAGCAGATGGAATCAGGTGATGGAAGCCAGATTGCCCACCTGTTCACAGCCACTCCTTGCCGCCCCATTTTGGAAGATTCCAGGATTTAGCCTCCGTGGCAAACTATGTTTTCCCTTTTACTATTTGATTATGATGTTTTGCTAGTGAAATCTCGATTTTACCCAATTCTGTTTTGATTTTCTGTTTGCAGAAGTGATTGCTTGATGCACGCTCTGCTAGTTTGTTAGGATATTTTGATTTTCACATGTGTGGGTCGATCATGAATGATTATTCGATCATGAACCCTCAAGGATAACTCTATATGTAGGGAGTTCAGAGATGAAAGAAGGGTTCTGAATTTTGGGGAAATTTTGTTGTAGTTTTGTGCTATTGTGCTCTTTATGCTCTGAGATACATATTTTGGAGAGCTGTTTTGAATATAATCTGATATACAGAGTTGTTTACTTGGATTCCAGATGGAGCAATGAGTAGTATGTATATGTGTTCTCTTGTTTATTTGCAATCTCCTGTTTATGTATAATCATCTTTCATGTTTTGCTGCTTTGATGATTCGTGTAATGTAGCTACCGGTGGTATGCATTTTTATTCATGAATTCGTTTATGTATAACGCTCATGTATAAACTTGTTGCGCTTCCTTAATTCGCACTCCACGAATCTCTACTATTGGTCAAATTCCACTTACATCCATTTCCTGTGAGTTCACGGGAGACAGATTCTTAAGAATTTTAAGCTCGTCTCTTGCGGATTCATCCTCCGTTCCTCCTCAGCACCTCTACATATTTTGAAAGCCTCTGCTCATTGTTTCATACTTGGCCCATTTGAAAGCCATCCAACCATACAGCCTCTTGAGCCCTCTCGCAGCATAGGGTAATTCACATGAATCAAACTCCAAGGTCTTCTCCATTCCTGAACCACCAAAACCATTATTTCTCTTGATCCATATTCTGTCAGAGGCATCCTTATAATTGTCTACTTTTAACCTTTGATTTTAAGATGTCCTAGGCACTGGTGTTTTGCAACTCAAGGCTATCTCTAGGAGCTACAACAGTTGGGATGGCTTGAAGTCATCTCTCTTGAATTATACCCTTATGGATAGGTTGGGTAAAGGCTTTGTAATCCAGGGAGAAAACTCTGAATGAGATTTCTCCTTGAGCTCCAAAAGAGGGTCATTCCTATAGGTATTAAGGCTACAGGTCTGATACGAATTTCCTGTGAAATTTACAATATTTTGAGGCTGATTTTGAGCAACAAATATGGAGTTAGGGAGGGAAAGGAATGGTGATTAGTAGCAGATCATGCAAGCAGCTAGCAACCTCACAAGCCTGGCATTGGAAAATTATAATGTTGTCAGCATTAGAACACTGCAATATTGAGGAATGCTACCAGCCACAGAGTTTTGGTTATGATGTGAAATCTATATGTAAGTGAGGCTAGGCGTTGTAGCGCCATGTTCCATTAGCCTGGAACCTAGGGCACGCTCAAATTCAATTTATAGTGTGTGAAAACTAGACAAGCAAGGGCCCTTTGTTTCACTGGTATGAGTTGAGCCTTTACATGCCTCCCGGCATTATGATTTTAGTCATTTGGTCGAGTCATAACGCATCACTTAAGCAGTGTTTGGGCTTGCCCTTGTTTAATCCCCTTGTCGCTCCCTGCATGACCTACATACTCGTGGAATGTGATCGAATCCCCTTTATCGCTAGAGGATCCACATCTATGGGCAATAAGCAGAACCCCTTGGTCGTTGGAGGGTCCATGTCTTTGAGCGATAAGCAAAACTCGTTGTTTGCTAAAGGATCTATATCTTTGAGCGATAAGAAAAATCCCCGGGTCACTGGAGGATCCATATCTTTGAGCGATAATCAGAACCCCTTGGTTGCTGGAGGATCCATATCTTAGAGCGATAAGCAGAACTCCCCTTGATCCCTGGATGATCCACATTGTTGAGCAACAAGCCAAATATCCTTGTCACTGAGAATGGAAAAACATGGGTGAGGTGAATTTTTCCCAAGCCAACAATAAAGGCAAGGATATATCACTGAGGAAATGAAATTGCCAGCGATACGTGAGGAAACAAGCTACATCTTCGAGGAATCGAAATTTACCATCGATACAAGAAGAAACCTAATGCTTTGGCGCCGGGTAAAGTAAAACTCTGACTGACAAAGGTAGTTCTCGAGCTGGAAAAATTTATCACTCAGACAAGATTTCTCATGTCAGAAGATTATTTGGATTCGTTACATGGCATCACTATAAGATTCTTGAACACTATAGCCCTGTCAGGCAGTAGAATTAAGGTGATATTGCATCATTCAAATGGAGCTTAGCATGATAAGGTTTAAGCCATTAAGATTGCCAATCTAATGAGGACATGTAAAGTATATCTTGATAGTATGCCTAGCACTCAAGATCATGATAGGGTGTGATGCCAATGTCGTCACTGGAAAGCTATTGACAATTCATAGACTAGTATGAATTCGAGAGAGGAAAACCATTGACTCAAACACCGGGTTGAAAGATTTTGAGACCCCACCTTCCGGAGGATAAGTAGGAGGGGTCGGGTTTGTTTCAATCCGTGATTTCTTGGGTCATGTTAACTCTCCTTGCCGCCTACACCTATCTGCAAGTTAGTGGAAAAAGCCTTCAACCCCACAAGGTGTGGTTGGTGGTAAGGAACTTAGAGAAGGGGCTGTCACACTAATCCCGGATCTCTCCATTTTAGCTCTCTCGTAGGTCAGCTAAGGGGGGTGGTCCCTAAAGTGAAGAAACTAAGTTAAAGGAATATGAGGTTCTAGGAGGCTTGATTAGAGGTGAAAAAAATGGATTACTTTTTAGAGATTTATGAGCATTTATGAGCAAATTTGAAATAATAATGATAAAACATACAACCGGTGCCTTACAGCTAACTTGCTCAAAAGTAAAAGTAATGCTCTAAAAAAGATGAGAACCAAATAATCTTGAAATGAAAACAAAAGCTGTTAGCACAAGATATTTGCAAAATAAAATGATTATGAGATAACCAAGTCACAACATTGAAACAAATATTGTCATAGTTAGAAACAACTAAAAGATGTTAGATGCTAAATGTGAAATTAGACTTTGCGAATATGGAAAGAAAGCATCACAAAACTTGCTTTTGGAATAAATTTTGCATAAAACCCAAAACCATCAAGAGACAAGTAAAAAGAAATGTGATGTAGAGTGCTCTTGGTTAATTTTAGTTAATTACCTCTACAACAAATATTTCAAATCAACTCTTCAATCCCCAGACCTCGCCTTCGCTCAAATCATGTGGATCTCACAATGAGGAGTCAATAGGGGAGTAGAGGTCCCTAGAGGTATTTACAGTGAAAATTCCTAAAACCAAAATCCTATCGCAGCAACTGGAAAATATTCACGTAATTGTTAATCTTTACTTAATTTATTTGTAGTTTCTCTATGGAAAACATTTAATACATCACACTGCAACCTTCACTACATAAATAATATGCGGAAACAAGAACTGAGCAAGAAGAAAACAAACACACATATGACATTGTTGTTTTTGGACGAATGTCCCCAGAAAAACCCAATGCGGGAAAACCAGTGCAGCAACTGAGGGTTTGTATTATTAAGCAGTAATTTTTTAGTACAATTCTTTGGATGCCCAAACTGGCAATCCTATACAGAGATCTAACTGGACAAAAAGACAGTGAGATGATCTCACCTCGTCACTGGAAAATCCGACACTGATCTGCACTGGAGATGATCCTCTGCACAGTATTGCATAACTGCAGTTGGGACTGTGCTGCACCTCCTCTTGATCTTCTGCTAGATGGAAACTTTAGGCCTTTGGCCTCCTGGTCTCACACCCCGGCTTCGACACTCGATCCTGACTGGTCCCCAGCTGAAATACAAACTCCCTCTGAAGCTTTGCGCTGCCACAATGTAGCTCTGTGCTGCCTCTACGTGGCACTGCACTACCTCTTCGGACTACTCTTTTCCCTCTCTGCCTTTCACTCTCTGGATCAGGAAAAATCTCCAACCGGAAAACTATCTTTGCCCCTCATTGTAAGAATCTCCTCGACGATCTCTCCGGTTGCTTTGCATTGCTCACTTGAGAAATCGATCTCTTGATCCTTTCGATGTGTCTTTCCAAATGCCCATCGAAGTCCTTATAATCTTCTCATTGAGAAATCAACCGCCCAAATTATATTCTAATCAATGGCTCATATCATATCGACTCGATCTTCGTCTTTTTCTAGAAGATTCACACCCAGTTCTATTAATGCACTCTAACTATTTTAATTCCGTAAGTTTAGACTAAGGCCATTAAAAATAATTAATTATTTTAATAAAACCTTCTCCGAGTGGAATTTCCCAAAACAATTTCTAGGTATTTTAGAATACATATGTCGAAGCCTCCCTGCAAATTTTGAGACTCAGAGCACATCCGATGCTACTAGAAATCAACATATACAACCAACTTATGTTGGAGGTAAAGTTTTAGTGAGTGTTGGTATGAAAACTATGTTGATTTATCTCAATTAAATGATACATGCAATGTTCCACAAGAGATAAAAATGAGATAATGCTCAATTGCAATAGTAAATCAAACTTGAGACAAAATGGAAATGGACTTATGTGTGTTGTAACATTAATAGGAAAGTGGAATGAAATAAGTTCTACTTAAGATACTTGAAAGAAAATGCCTCAATAGTTTCTCAAAATGTATAACATGCATTGACTATATAATGAAGCATAACCATGAAATTAATTAAAACTTGCCAACCATGTAAATTGCTCACACATAGGAAAGGAGATTTCCTCAAGTTTGAAGCTTTTGGAGCTCATGCATGTAAGTTTGTTGAGATTTTGTGTATTTGGGGTAGCATCAGTTGTGCTCTAGGTCCCAAATTTTGAGGAAAGACTAGAGTTCACTTGATCTACAAGACTCAGAAATGGATTTGGGAAATTTCATCTGGTTTAGGAGATATTAAATTAATTAATTATTTTAATGGATTTCCTAAGTTAAAACTTAGGAAAGTAAAATAATTAAAGTGAATTTAATTAAACATGTGATGAAATTGTCTTAAGTCACACGGATCAAGCTTTCTTTTAATCTTAGCCATTGATTAAAGATCTAATCTTGGTCGTTGATTTGTCAACAAGAAAAGTATAGGAGGTTTAGCTAGTCATTTGTAAGACAAGTAGTATGCGTGTTAATCGTTGCCGAGATTCCCAGGGCGCGAGGTTGCGAAGCACCCTCAAGTGTTTCGGGCTTGCAAGAGGGAATTTAGACCAAGGGGATGATTCAGATCCCGAGGTTCAGAATACACAAGAAGCAAGAGAAGAGATCGTGGAAAGACACAGAGGAAGGCAATAGCGTGATGACAGCTGAAGCAGCTGGAAGAAGGACAACGTGATTTTCAGGAAGCCCTTCAGGGGTTACACAAAGACCCTTAGGGGCAGCGTATGACTGTGTCACCTAGTCTGGGGTAACGCAGTCCCTTCCAGTGACAACGCTGAGCATTTGGAGGCCATCCAACGCAGAGCCCAATAGGGGCTTCAGAGGCTGACACAGTGTCTTTCAGAGGTAGATTTGGGGTTTCTAGGCCTAGATTTGGTTGAGTTCAGTAAATCTCGTTTGAGGGTGTGGATCAGTCAGTGTTTGTGGTCTTAGATCAGCCAGGTACTGCAGATCTAGAGTTTTCTCTGTAGGGTTTTCCAGATCTAGAACCCAGAGTTGTGTATTCAGAAATATTCGTAATAATAGAGCCCTCCAGCAACCAGAGACCGGTTTTCCCACATTGGGTTTTTCCGGGACAGTTTGAAGCTATTCTAGATCCGAATTAGAGATCTGTTATGTGTTTTGCTTTAATGTTAACTTGAATTTTGTTAGGTCCCTATATTACTAGTATAGTCTCTTATTGTTGTTAGTGTAACTCCCTTATTGTTATTATTGTACCCCAGTAACTCCCATATTGTTATTATTGTGCCCTTAAATTATTATTGTTAGGTCGGCTAGGATTACATTGTGGCCCCACTAGGATTACATTATGGCCCCATGGACTCCTATATAGAAAGGAGGTTTTGTAAATTGTATCATCCAAGAATTGTTCATTTATGTAATGTATTGGAGGTTGCCCCCTCGAAGTGGCTTATTTCTAAGGCGTTGATATCTTTTTCTTCTATTTTTGGAGCTGGTTACACAACATTTGGTATCAGAGCTTTGGGATTCTAGGGTTTCGCTGCTCCAAACAGGTCATCGTGGCATTTTCGCTATAACTTTTTCTCTACGAAGCTTCAGAAGCTGAAATTTTTAGGGTGCGAAGCTGAAATCTTGAGGAAGGTTGTCTAAAAATTTCAGATCTTGGTTCACAATATTTTCGGAGATATGATCTGTGGAAGTTAGGTCTTTTTGCAGGCTCCTAAATTTAACATAAACAGGTCATCATGAAATTTGTGCTATAAATTTTTTTTCTACGAAGGTTCAGAATCTGAATTTTTTAGGGCACGAAGCTGAAATCTTGAGGAAACTCATCGAAAAATTTCAGAGCTTGGTTCGCAACATTTTCAGAGATATGATCTGTGGAAGGCAATGCTTTTTCAGGCTCCTAAATTTCATCTCAAAGAGGTGATCGTGGGAAAATCTTCATAACTCTCTCTCTGGGAATCGGATTGGAGTTCCGTAAAAAGTGGTCACAATTACACGGACTATAATTTCTTTGCTATCAATTTCAAAGCTAAAAGACGAAACAGTGACACGTGGCAAGTCGTACAAGTTCGCTCTACTGAACCAATCCATAATTAGGTCATTGTGGGAGATTGGACATAACTTTGCCTTGGAGAATCCAAATCAAGTCAGACCTGTGGCATTCGAAAGATAATTCAGAAGGCTACCTCAGTGCCCAATTTTAGATATTGAAGAGCCGCAATCACAAATATAATCCAATTTCAATATCGAGCTCCTCAAAAGCAAGAAAAAGTTGTGTATTTTTTTTTTATGAATTGCATGAGTCTTGTTTGAAGAATCAATTTGAATTGATTCCAAGGGCATATTGTAGAATATATATCAGTATTGGGTTCAAAAAAAAAAAAGCCCCAGAAAAATAATTCAACACCATTAAGCCTTCAGAAGGCTCTATTATGACTCATGAAGATGAAGAATTGCAACATGATCTATCAAATTACAAGAGCAAGTGCACCAAATTTCGCTCTCGCAAAGAGCAACAAAAAATGAAATGGATGTTTTGAAGAAAGACGTGGAAGCGAAAATGGATGGTTTGAAGAATAATATGGATGATTTGAAGAAAGGCGTGGAATCTAAGATAGATGGCATGGAATCTACGATGGATGATATGGAAGCTAAGATCGATGAAAAAATGAAAGACAACATGGAAAACATGAAGAATGATCTAAAAGCAGACATGGAAGGTTTGACAAAGTTGATACAAGAAATGTTTCCTATTGGTGAAAAGATAGTAGAGGAAACTCATGATGAGAACAAAATAAATGTTAATTGTGACTTCATAAACTCTAATGTTAGCGGGAAGAACTACCATATTCCAAAAATGGATATGAGGAAGTTTGATGGAAATGATCCTGTAACATGGATACTACAGATGGAGCAATATTTTGATCTCCATAATGTGCAAAACACACAAAAGGTACGCATTGCAACTTTACATTTAGAACAAAATACATTTGTATGGTATCGATGGCTTTGCTCCCATAAAAAAAATTGTCACTTGGTCAATTTTTACGGAGGAAATGATAGCACATTATGAGGATACAAAGAGCAACACCTTCTTTAGCCAATTGATAAATCTCAAACAAAAGGGTTTAGTGGGGCAGCACATTGAGGACTTCCAAAAATTGAATATAAGGGTAACTGATATTCGAGAGGAACACAGGATTGATCTCTTCCTAGGCACTTTAAAGGATAACATCCAACATGAAGTTCGTGTTTTGGAACCTGATTCATTGGAGAAGGCATTCAGGTTGGCAAGAAAAGTTGAATGTAAAATTATGGCGACAAGGAAGCCTACCCCTCAATTCTATAAAGAAGGAAGTGTTGCTACGCCTAGATTTCCACAACCTACAAGGTTGACACCACAACAATTGGAAGAAAAAAGAGAAAAAGGGCTTTGCTACAGTTGTGATAGCAAATACACTAAAGGTCATAAGTGTCTTGAGAAGAAATTATTTTACATAGATTGTGAAGAGGAAGAAGAAAATGAACAAGAAGAGGATATACACCAGGAACCAGCCCTAGAAGAGGAAGAAATGAATCCGACCATATCGTGTAATGCACTGGCAGGAATTACCACTCCTGAAACTCTCAAGATAGAAGGACATATCAAGAAGAAAAAGGTAATAGTGTTGATTGATTCAGGTAGCACCCATAATTTTATTCATTGTAAGGTAGCCAAAGAATTAAATTGTTTCCTATACCCAGCACCAGAATGTCAAGTGATGGTTGCAAATGGAGGAACTATAAATTGCTCTAGAAAATGCCATAATATCAAGCTAACCATGGGGGATTATGTATTGAATAGTCCAATGCTTTCCATTCCTATGGGAGGTGCTGATGTTGTACTAGGAGTACAAAGGTTACAATCTTTGGGGACGATAGCTTTTAATTTTCAAGAACTTTTCTTGAAATTTTTTTCAGAAGGAAAGGAAGTCGAATTACGGGGTATTGCAGGGAAGCCAGGAAAGATAATAAGCTCTAATGTCATGACAAAGCTTCCAAAGAAAGAACAACGAGGCGTAATTGCACAATTATGCTCACTAGAAGTTCCAACATCAAAATCATCTATTTCTGCAGATCTCCAACAAGTCTTGGACAATCATTCCAAGGTGTTTGAAACTCCCAAAGGACTCCCACCTATGCGTGATCATGATCATGCTATTCATTTGATTCCAGGAAGTGTTCCTCCAAACATCGGGCCTTATAGATATCCTTACTTCCAAAAGAGCGAAATTGAACGTATGATTGCAGAAATGTTAGAGGCGGGTATAATTCAACCTAGTCAAAGTTATTTCTCTGCTCCTGTAGTATTGGTACACAAGAAGGATGGATCATGGCGAATGTGTCCGGATTATAGGGAGCTCGATAAGCTCACCATTAAAGAAAAATTTCCCATTCCTATGATTGATGAATTATTGGATGAATTACATGGAGCAATTTATTTTACCAAGTTGGATCTTCGTTCAGGATATCATCAAATTAGAATGAAGACTGAAGATATTCCAAAAAGAGTATTTCGAACTCATGAGGGTCATTATGAATTTTTGGTCATGCCTTTTGGCCTTACCAATGCACCTTCTACATTTCAAGGGTTGATGAATTCCATTTTTAAACCCTTAGAAAATTTGTGCTAGTATTTTTTGATGATATACTAATCTACAGCAGGTCTTGGAAGGATCATGTTGAACATGTTGACAGGGTGCTCAAACTATTGCGGGAGAAACAATTATATGCAAAAAAATCCAAATGTTTCTTTGGAGTACAAGAGGTGGAATATCTGGGTCATATTGTATCTCACGAGGGTGTTAAAGTAGACCCTAACAAAATTAAATCCATTAAGGAATGGAAAGTCCCCACAACCATAAAGAATTTGCGAGGATTTCTCAGGTTAACAGGGTATTATCGCAAGTTTGTTAAGAATTATGGGAGAATAGCAGCACCTCTAACAACATTATTGAAGAAAGATGCATTTTCATGGACTCCTGAAGCAACTAAGGCCTTTGAACATCTTAAAGAGGAAATGTGCCTAGCACCGGTCTTAGCTACGCCAGACTTCACAAAAATCTTTATTGTGGAATGTGATGCCTCAGGAAATGGAATTGGTGTTGTTTTAATGCAAGAAGGAAGACCCATTGCTTTTGAAAGTCGTCCAATCAAAGGAAAGTATTTACGGAAACCTATTTATGAGAAGGAAATGTTAGCAATACTGCATGCACTAAAGAAATGGAGAACTTACCTAATGGGAAGACACTTCAAGGTAAAAACTGATCATGATAGTCTTAAACACTTTTTGGAACAAAGACTATGTTCGGAAGAGCAGCAAAAATGGGTCACAAAGATGTTGGGTTATGACTTTGGAATAATCTACAAAAATGGAAAGCTTAATGTTGTTGCAGATGCACTCTCAAGAAAGAATGAAGAGGTGGAAGCATTGCTTTGTGCCATTTCTATTCTCCAACCAGATTGGATAACCGAAGCAAGAGATGAATGGAAGAAGGACAAAGATGTATGGACACTCATTCAAAAGTTGCAGCAAGATCCTAGTACATCGGATACATTTAGTTGGAAAAATGATTCCTTATGGTACAAAGATCGCTTATATCTTTGTAAGAATTCCCAACTAAAACAAAAGATTTTTTTGGAATTGCACACTTCTCCTTTAGGAGGACACTCAGGATTTTTAAAAACTTACCACAGGGTGAAGAAAGAATTTTTTTGGGATGGCCTTAAATCTGATATTCGAAAGTTTGTGGCGGAATGTTTGATTTGCCAGCAGAATAAAGTGGAAACAATTAAGACCCCAGGACTTCTACAACCTTTATCCATTCCAAGTCAACGTTGGGAGGAGATTTCAATGGATTTTATCACAGGTTTACCTAAGTCCGAAGGAAAGAGTGTCATCATGGTGGTAGTTGATAGACTTATCAAGTATGCACACTTTTGTGCATTATCTCATCCATTTAAAGCAAGTACAGTTGCTACTACATTTATGGACACAATTCAAAAGCTACATGGAAACCTAAGGGTTATTGTGAGCGACAGAGATCCCATTTTTACTGGAAATTTTTGGACGGAGTTATTTTCTTGTTTGGGTATTCAATTAGCTCATAGCTCATCTTATCATCCTCAATCTGATGGTCAAACTGAGATAGTAAATAAATGTTTGGAAGGATATCTTCGTTGTTTTGTATCTGGTAAACAAACACAATGGGTCAAGTGGTTACCTCTCGCTGAATGGTGGTATAACACTTCCTTCCATACTGCAGCAAAAATGACCCCATTTTTGGCACTTTATGGATATCATCCACCATCCATCACATCATCTTAAGAGAAAATTCGAAGGTTCAAGCAGTGGAAGATTACATCGAGCATCAACAAGAAGTTCTCCAACTCTCAAAGGATACCTTGAATTTGGCACAAAATCGAATGAAACAATAGGCAGATCAACATCGCAGCGAGAGAAGTTTTGATGTAGGAGATTGGGTATTTTTACGGCTACAACCATAGAAACAAATTTCTCTCAAGCAAGCCAAGAAGGATAATAAACTATCGCCAAAGTACTATGGTCCTTACAAGGTGTTGCAAAATATTGGTACTATGGCATATAAATTGGAGCTTCCTTCTTCTTCAAGAGTGCATCCAGTTTTGCATGTTTCATGCTTAAAGAAGGTTATAGGTGAAAATCTTCCAATTCAAACAATATTGCCAGAACTTGATGAGGAAGTTAAAATCATATTGGAACCTGAAGTGGTCACGGAAACAAGAACTCGACAGCTACAGAATCGATCAATTTCAGAGTATCTCATCATGTGGAAGAACTTACCCACTGAAGATTCTACATGGGAGGATGAGAATTTTATACAGAAGCACCCAGAGCTACTCAAATGTTGAGGACAACCCTTTTTTGAAAGAGAGGGGCATGTTAGGTCCCTATATTACTAGTATAGTCCCTTATTGTTGTTAGTGCAACCCCCTTATTGTTATTATTGTACCCCTGTAACCCCCATATTGTTATTATTGTGCCCTTAAATTATTATTGTTTGGTCAGATAGGATTACATTGTGGCCCCACTAGGATTACATTATGGCCCCATGGAATCCTATATATAGAAAGGAGGTTTTGTAATTTGTATCATCCAAGAATTGTTCATTCATGTAATGTATTGGAGGTTGCCCCCTCGAAGTGGCTTATTTCTAAGGCGTTGATATCTCTTTTCTTCTATTTTCGGAGCTGGTTTCATAACAAATTTATTCAGTTGATAAGTTGTATAAGTAGCAGAAGCTTAATCGGATTAACATAAATAATTTCTGCATAAGAATTAAGATTCAGACATTTCTACATGGAATCATAGCAATTGCAGATCTAGAAGGGTCACCAGCTGAAGCATCAAAGGGATCTAGTTGCAGAAAGTAGCTGGAAAGGCAACAGAAAAGCAGATATGAAGGGACAACGCAGTTTTTAGGAGGAGATTCACGCAGAGGAAAGGGTGACACTGTCCAGTGCTGTGTCCTAGCAAGCCCACACAATTATTGTGCAGAGGCAGCTCAGAAACAACGCTGGTTGGGTTTGAAGCCAGCCAGTGTGATTCAGATCTGAATCTGTCAGATCTAGAAAAGGTCTGCAGAAAAGTTGCAAAAATTCAAAAGAGTTGGTGGGGTTAAACTTCTGAAGTTTTCAGATTTTTAACCTTAGCACAAGTGACAAAGTTTGGGAAGAGATTAGCTTCTCAGAGAGTTTCTTGCCAAAGGAAACTTGCAGTTTGGTCAGAGGATCAAAGAAGAAGCTGAATCATAGTTGATTTGGTAGATTTCCAAGGAGGGAAATCAAGTGTCAAAGGGAGCAGAGAGTTCGGAGTTGGTAAAGGACCCTAGATCCAAGATCTCTAGCATAGAGAAGAGGAACTCTGACACATTCTGAGCAGATGGCTCCTCATGGACTGCGTGATCGGGATAGGCTAGAGGGCCTCTCAAGCTTTTCGGTATGGAAAGCTAGGATCCTGATTCTCCTAGAGGCATATGGTCTAAGAGACCATGCAGAGCAAACCCTAGCCACACTGACAGATGCGGATCTCCTACAGAAGCATAGAGAAGCTGCTGGGCATGCCAAGCGGCTGATAATAGATAGTATCAAGGACCATATTGTACCACACATAGCTAAGAAGAAGACAGCTAATGAGATCTGGAAGGCCTTGACTTCCCTATATGAGGGAAAATCAGTCCAAAGAAAGACGTTGTTGGAGGTCCCAAATGAGGTCATTCATGATGACCAAGGGAGAAGACATCGAGCATTTCCTCTTCAGATTGCAGTCAATCAGGGATCAACTGACTGCAATGGGTGCAACCGTAGATGATGTAGTGATAGTCAGGACTGCCCACAATGCAGTCATGGATGAGTAGGAAACCTTTGTCCAAAGTATCTTGGGTAGAGCGGACCTCCCAGATTGGGACAGCTTGTGGTCAATCCTACGGCAAGAAGAACTACACAGATTCACCAAGAAGCAACATAGCCTTGGGTTGAGCAAAGTAAAGAAGGAAGAGGAGGAACATGCAGCTTTGGCATCAAAGAAGTAGCCGAAGAAGAAGAAGGATCTTTCTAAGATCAAGTGCTTCCAGTGTGGCGAAATGAGACATTTTTCCAGCCATTGTCCAAAAAAGAAGAAGGACAAGGAAGCATCTTCTTCCAAAGCAGCCGTGGCAGATGATGGGTCCAGAGATGATGTAGCCATGAGTGCTCATGAACCACAGAGGTGGGGTGACATGGACATGTAGAGGACCTACATGGAAGGAAGGCGGGATCCTTGAGCAGCTCATCTCTTAGATCACAAGCGAGCTATGACAACGTTAAGACAGTAGCGGGACAAGTGGGGCAGTGGGTGCATAGATCACAGATGAGGTGGAAGCAGAGGCAGATCTGAAGGCTGGGAGGAGCAGCGCAGAGCATAGCAACAGTAGCATAGAAGTAGTAGTAGCGCAGAGGCTGATGTGACTTCAGCAATGCAGTGCGGTACTGCTTATGCAGTGCAGAGAGCTTCAAAGGGACAACGCAATGCAACAACAGCATGATAGATTTCAGCATAAGGAGTTGATGTGACTTCAGTAGTGCAGAGGGAGTCTGATTACGCTAGCAGAGCTGTAGCTGTGCATCGTTCTTTAGATGCCAGCACAGATCTGTAGCCTATGGAGCTTCGGTGATGAGGATGCAGCCCATCTGACTTGTTTGTCAAAGATTGGGCAAGAGATTCAGTTGTTTCTCTTAACAACTGAAGTTGCAGTGCAGCAGATCAGCAGTGGCAGGGCTATGAGCAGCGCAAATGCAGCATATTGAGAGGGAGCTGCAGTACAGTGGTTGCAGTGGCAGTGGCAGAGTCATGGGCAACAGTATAGAATGGCAGTAGCAGTGCAGAGTTGAGTGGCAGGAAGCCAAGCTTCAGCAACATAGAACCAAGTGCCCAAAATCATGTAATGCATAAGTGTGATGTACTGCTAGAGCACACCCTTGATGCTAAGAGGGAGTGTTGAGATTTTGTGTATTTGGGGTAGCATCAGTTGTGCTCTAGGTCCCAAATTTTGAAGAAGGACTAGAGTTCGCCTGATCTACAAGACCCAGAAATGGATTTGGGAAATTTCATTTGGTTTAGGAGATATTAAATTAATTAATTATTTTAATGGATTTCCTAAGTTAAAACTTAGGAAAATAAAATAATTAAAGTGAATTTAATTAACATGTGATGAAATTGTTTTAAGTCACACAGATCAAGCTTTCTTTTAATCTTAGCCATTGATTAAAGATCTAATCTTGGCCGTTGAGTTGTCAACAAGAAAAGTATAAAGGAAAGACTTGGGGTCATTTGTAAGACACACAGAGGTAGAGCACTGAAGCTAAGCTGAGATTATAGGGCGGGGTTGCTTAGAATTCTCAAGTGTTTCAGTTGCAGAGAGGGGAATTTAGACCAAGGGAATGATCTGATCTTGGGGTCTAGAATACACAAGAAGCAGTGAAGAGATCAGGAAAGACAGTGCACAGGAAGGCAGCAGCAGACGACAGCAGCAGTAGACAGCAACAGCAGCAGTAGATGGCAATAGCAGCAGCAAGGACAACGTGATTTTCAGGAAACCCTTTAGGGGTTACGCAAAGACCCTTAGGGGCAGCGTAGTGACTGCGTCACCCATCTGGGGTAACGCACTCCCTTCCAGAGACATCGTTGAGCATTTGGAGGCCATCCAAGGCTAATGCAGAGCCCAACAAGGGCTTCAAAGGTTGATGCAGTGTCTTTCAGAGGCAGATCTGGAGTTTCTAGGCCTAGATCTGGCTGAGTTCTATAAATCTTGTTTGAGGGTGTGGATCAGTTAGTGTTTGTGGTCTTAGATCAGCTAGGTGCTGCAGATCTAGAGTTTTTTCTGTAGGATTTTCTAGATCTGGAACCCAAAGTTGTGTATTCAGAAATATTCTTAATAATAGAGCCCTCCAGCAGCCAGAGACCAGTTTTTCGACATTGGGTTTTTCCGGGGACAGTTTTCTAGAAATAACTGTGCCACTTTGTCTATGTGGGCATGTGCTTATTCTAGATCTGAATTGGTAGAGATCTATTATGTGTTTTTCTTTGATGTTAACTTGAAATTATTTAGTTGATAACTTGTATAAGTAGGAGAAGCTTAATCGGATTAACAGAAATAATTTCTACATAAGAATTAAGATTCAGAAATTTCTACAAAGTTTAATTAAACACAAGGTTTAGTGAGATGGGTTTGGAGTGCATGAGTTGTTAATTTTTTTAGCATGCATGAGATGA
Organism: Pinus albicaulis; assembly: GCA_034641835.2. Lineage (NCBI taxonomy): Eukaryota > Viridiplantae > Streptophyta > Pinopsida > Pinales > Pinaceae > Pinus > Pinus albicaulis. Next base: position 1,213,480,501 of record CM076572.1, on the reverse strand, counting down.
AAAACATAAAACAAGTCAATCTACCCAAAAAGGTCCTTCCTCTTCAACCAAGGAAGGGGGATACCATGGGAAAAAGATCCCAAGCTCACTCAAGCAAAAAAGTTCCTTTATTAGTGATTACAAATGAGAAAAATATGCATCTAAAAGGGCTGCCCAAAAGGATATCTTTTTACAAAATCATATGGGGGAACACCTCTAAAACAGAAATTTTACAAGGCTCAAAAGACCCATGGCCAAGGTGATCTTGTTATTGTCCTTAAGATGCTCACGGCCTCCTTAGAAATCGATCTTTAAGGTAGTGGAAGACTTTGCATGCAAGGAGGATCAATAGTTTTTCGCCACCTCCTCTTCAAGCTCCTTGTTGTCTATGCTCAAGCCTATGGGATGCAAAATAAAGTCAAATGTTAGAGAAAAATAAACAAGATTTAAGTACAAACTAGTATACAAAGACACTAGCACAAGGAATGGGAGTAAATGCCATATTTTTCTAGTCTAGAAAACGCTCTTGAGATAACAAACATGATTTTAAAATGCTCTACAAAAAGAAATATTTTGGATTTTAAAATTGAAATTTGATGATCAAGTAGCTTAGAGAAAATGACACTCCCTTTTGGTTCTTGTTGGATGCAAAACTTGGAGTTAGAGAAACCTGAGTCTTGGATCGTTGTGAGTCTAGGAATGAGTTAGTATATTTGAGACGTTTCCCACGCCTGGATGGATTTCCTGCACACAATGTAAAAATGGATCTTCCCTACACACTTGAAATCAAATATTAACTCGCAAGAGGAGTAGAACATCAAAATGAAACAAGATAAACTAAGCATTCCACTTAAAATGCCTTAGCAAGCTTACTTCTAAGATAATTCTCTAAATCAATGACACATGCAAGATAGCTTGCATGCACCAATCCACGCTATATGAAAAATATGAATTAACATAGATCAAACATATAAGCAAATGCAAACATAATAAGCACAAACACAGAAATGAATCACCTCATAATGCTAAGAGAACATTCGCTTCGTAACTTCAAAGTCTTTATTTTATCAATATGCAAGTACAAAATGGCAGAGCTTCCTCAAGCTCGATAGCTCATAACATGATACAATACAAAAGCCCATGGATCTATTATATAGAGAGTTGAGAGCAATTCCCAATGAAGAATGCATGTGAGGACAGAACTTGGATCAAATCCCAAGGAAAGGTAAGCCAAGTTCGATGTGGGGAAGACTGAGATACCCAGAGCGAAATAAAATTCCTTTTGTGCACACCAAGGGAAATCGCATTCCCCATATGATCCAGTGAACTCATCCATGAGCGAAGCGAAGTCCTGTGCTACATCTAGTCCACCACTGCAAACTCGAGCCAACTGAAACCTTTCTTGTAGATGATCCCGGTGAACTTCTGCGTAGACCCCTGAGAACTATGTGTTTCCTTTGAGTGACTGCGCAGTCTGGGCCCAAGGAAAACTATAAATCCTCTGAGTATAGTGTTGAGTGCTGCTGCACTCCAGATAACTCGTGAGAAGAGGCCCCCAAGTGGTCTTCAGTCAACTGATCCTGTAGAATATTCCTTTGATGCCCAATTTCCTTTAATAAATTCGATTTTTCTTGTGTGTAACTGCTGCTTTATCACTGGGAAATTCGATTTTAATAAAATAATGGTGAATTAATGATGCAATGGTCTCAGTCATCCTCCACATGTCCGTTGACTCAACTCTTTGACTTAGGATAATTTTCGAGTCATTTCCACGTCATTCTGTCACATGGAATATTTTACTTCTCTCTATTTATTTAATTCTAGCCTAATTAATTGTCACAATTTCCACTAAACTTAGGAAATGTGGGTTTTGAGGGTCCAAAACACATTATTAACCCCTTAGATTGTGTCATAGTAGAAAATTGAGGGTGAGAGGTGTAATTTTGATTACTCATACCCCATGCAACTTCTCTAGACAACACTTATTACAATCCAATTACATTTTTTGACCTGCAGGAAATCTAAAAAATTAAAAAATAACTACCTAGACCTAACCAAATTCCACGAAATTTTTCGTGTGATCTAGTATGGTAATATACATTGACTCTAGACACTAGGACTCACCCAAAGCCTGACCATCAAGCTGTACTTCAGCTTTGGGGTAAAATTGAAGGAAAAAACTCAATTAATTATTAAGTCCTGGTGGGGAGATGACAATTAACCGAGTGAAAAAACCTCCTAGAGTAATAATCACTTGTTGGCAAGGTCCCAAGCTACCTAGGCCAGTTACAGATTCAACACTGACTCAAAACACATCATTACTAGCATCACTTATTACAATTCCCCGTAGGGCGTGGAATCTGGGTACAAGAGAAAGATGATGACAATTAGAAGTAGAGTTAAAAAACTTTGTTGAACTAATGATATCTGATGGTACAAGTGTCCTCTGGTTCATCCTTGGGCATGGAGTCTTCACATCATTATCAATGTAATAACCCTGCTCCCAGAGTTCTAGAATTTGTACCTATTTGAACTTTTGTTTAAGTAAAACACATCTAATAAGACATTGAAAGGATATAAATTGAAATTTCAGCTTGCTTAATTAAACTATATGCAGAAGAATACCTGAAATTCAGCATAAACTTACGAATCCTGAACCTGAAGCGGCTGAAGATTTGCTGGTGATGTTGTGAACAGATCAGATTACTGGGACAATCGAATCCTCCCAGCCAAATCCGGGACTAATCCCAGACCCAGAGGGTGTCCCCTCTGTCCCCCGTGCCCAGATTTCCAAGAACAAGAGACTCCTCCCCAAAAACTGTAAGCCAGCATTTCCTTCCTTCTCCTTTCAGCAGAAACCATTTCCCCCTCCTCCAAGAAAACCTTCCTCCCCCTTCTCCTCCATACCACCTCCTTTAAATAATTTCCTTCCACCGCCTCTAACTTCCCGAAGTCTTATCCTCATTAATGATGATATTTTTATGTATTTATGGTGGTATCCTTTTCATTATGTTTGGATATGAATATAATGTAAACAATCTTTCTCCACCGCCTCAAACTTCCCGAGGCTTTACCCAACCTTAAGTTTATATTAAATGTGGTTATGGTGGTGATCCCATTAATGTGCTTACGTATACATATTTATAAAGGTGGGATTTTATTTAAGTACCTTTAATATAAATCTTTAATATCGCATACTCATTTTAACTTAAAGATTCATTAACTTTATTACTTCATTTCCTTTATTACCTTGTTTCATAAAATTTTATACTTGGTTGAATTTGACATAAAGTCTGAAATCTTAATATGAAGTCCCCAATCTTTGTAATCTTGATATTAGGTGGGCGTACTAGTGCGATGTGGACGGTATAGGCAGGTGTAGCTATCAAATGCCTATATCGTTCACACGCTAATATTGTTTTGGGTATAACAGGGGAATGGGTCGTTACATACTTCCTCCCTTCAGAAAACTTCATCCCGAAGTTTATGGTTTTATATACTCAGATTAATATTGTGTTTTTAGAGATTAGGGTGATTTGTAGAATGCATGTATTTCAAGATTGAATTTTCGTTTTAAATAAGTATGTATTGGTAATTTGATTGTTACTTCCCATCTTCACCGAATCTCCAAGCTATTCTAAAATCATCCTATCCTTCCTAATCTCTTCCACTCCCATCCTATCCGTCCTCTACAGGAATATGCCATGGCATCAGTTTTACTTATCCATTCATAGACCTCAATGATGTCAGAGTCGATTACGTCGACCTGACATGCTTGTAGGCATCCGGCAGTCATCATCACACGTCTAGGGGAGCGTGACTCGCACGGTCCTCCCATGACTCCAGGTATTGGAGGATAAACAGTGGGAAACACCTCCACTCCTCCCAGTAGGACCAGGGTCAACACCCTATCGTGGGATCACATGGAGTCTCAATTGTTCTTGGAAATCTGTCATCACGTAGATTGTTCCAGTAATCTGTTTTTCTGCATGATACTCACTGGTACATAATCTGCAATGTAAACACTCGAACACATATTACAGCATATGCATCTTATATTGCTCATAACCAATTGTTACCCATATAACAACTTCTACACATTCAAAATACTTTGATACATATGATATCAATCCTAGAATTTATAAAAAGAAAATTTGCTCACAAAGATATCAATATGTTCAATAAAATTTCTCATTTCAGATGCTGCTTCGGTTTAGTTTATTCGTTCTAATTATGACGCACTGCTTTAATCATTTTCATTCTATATACCCCTATTTTCACTTTTCATATTCATAATGTAGTTACACTTTTATTCCATTTTCTTGAATCATTTTTTTTTTTTGTAATATAACAGGGACAAATTTCCTTTAATGCCTCGGGAGGGAAGGTGTGTTTAGGCTGACAGTAAAGCTAATCAAACCATCCAGAGATCGCAGTTGTCTCAAATGCAAGGTTAAAATATAAAAATTGAAGGAAACTAAAGTTAAGAGTAAAGACCTGCAAGTAATACGGATCCCTGGATACCTTAATCACCTAGGAGAAAAGATTAAGAAGGCCGTATAATTAATATTAAGATATTAAAATGTAGGCTTATTACAGGTTCTTATTTCTCAGGAAGAGAAAGAGATACGATTTCTCTTTATACACTACGTATATGAGACGCTTCTACTTTGGCAAGGCAATTGCAGCAAAGGAAGAGCTTAAGATAGCATTAAATCATCATATAGCAGCGAATTTAGGAAGGAAACTCAAAATTAATAATCAATAAGGTTATGAAACTCGATAAGGAGCGATATAAAGCTAATTTTAAGTTGACAATGGGGTTCATCAATTAAGAGAATTAGCAAAACTATTTCCCATGTCGAATGTTGCAGAGAAACATACTAGGACACAGGAAAGAAAATCTATGAGTGCACTTATCATGATAAAGCACTCAATGATCTAGCTGAGACAAGAGGAGAACAAAAGAAGAAATGTTCAGCAGTTTTGTAGCTTTATCTTGAACCTGGACATCGATCAGCTTTTGAGTAACTGTTTGTAGTGGCTATCTCTTTTAGGCATTATCATTTAGAGAGAAATTTTATGATAGTCGTGCTTGGTATTGTAGAACTACTCAAAAATCCAAACATTAACAGAAAGTCTATCAATTCTGTACAAAAGTTATCTGTTTCAGGTGCAAGGATGAATGATTCAGATATCAGGCCTAAGAGGTGTTGATATCAACTCTACTTGATGAAAATGAACTATTCTATGCAATGATTACAGTTGTGATTATAACAATAGTTATAATTAAAAAGAATTCATAATAAATAGTGATCAATAAGCTTAAAGTAACACGTATATTTGGTAATAACAAGGAGTGTATAACCATAATTAGAGTAAGTGCAATATATGAGTGACAATGAACCATATGATCTTCGTAGCTTACTGAGTGTAATACCATAGCTATTTGGGCTAGAGCTCACGTATAAAAGCAGGGTTCAAGTGCTCTAAGTGATTCCGTAATATACCGGTACCATTCACCAGTTAAGTAGGAATAAGGATAGAAGTAATGGCATTCATAGGCTTGATAAAGGTTGAATCCTATCTGATATAGCATCTACTCGTATATAAAAGAGACCTTCTTGCTTCACCTCTTTCACATAGTGATACTCGGCCTTGCTATAAGATTCTAGTAGTCTACATGTTCGTAAGGTCAGTGTTATATAAGCTATACTATTCAATGGATTCACACTGGTTAACCTGTTGTAATGGCAATAAAAGCTCTTTTAGTATAGAGGTTCATCTCTCACCATGTTACATAATAAACAAGGTAGTATTGTACTAATATAGAGTCAAGGGTAAAGGTTCAATGTTCTTCATTAACATATCACTATCTTCACTGATTTCCATTGATTTTATTAGCTATGAAGAGTATGACATAATCACACACTAGCCCAACTTACCGCTTTGTAATCATAATCACACAGCTTTCTGATCGTGTATAAAGAGTGGTCATAGTTTATCCATGAATTTATAAAATTTATTTTGAATGATCTCGTAAGGATGAATTTTACCCCTGATACATGAATACCCATAGAGATAGGATGCTACTTCAATTTCGTGATACAGGATATATATGCTGTTATTTAAATTTACTAGGGCATGGACACCAGTATGCAATATGGCATTTAAATTAACATTTCAAGAATGTGAAATTATAGATTAGACATTATAGATGAAAATATCTATCGAATTATTTCATTGCATTTCAAAAAAAAAAAATGATTCAAAGAAAGGGAATAAAAGTGTAACTACATTATGAATATGAAAAGTGAAAATAGGGGTATATAGAATGAAAATGATTAAAGCAGTGCGTCATAATTAGAACGAATAAACTAAACCGAAGCAGCATCTGAGATGAGAAATTTTATTAAACGTATTGATATCTGTGTGAGCAAATTTTCTTTTTATAAATTCTAGGATTGATATCATACGTATCAAAGTACTTCGAATGTGTAGAAGTTGTTATATGGGTAACAATTGGTTATGAGCAATATAAAATGCATATGCTGTAATATGTGTTCGAGTGTTTACATTGCAGATTATGTACCAGTGAGTATCATGCAGAAAAACAGATTACTGGAACAATCTACGTGATGACAGATTTCCAAGAACAATTGAGACTCCATGAGATCCCAAGATAGGGTGTTGACCCTGGTCCTGCTGGGAGGAGTGGAAGTGTTGCCCACTGTTTACCCTCCAATACCTGTTTATCCTCCAATACCTGGAGTCATGGGAGGACTGTGCGAGTCACGCTCCCCTAGACGTGTGATGATGACTGCTGGATGCCTACAAGCATATCAGGTCGATATAATCAACGCTGATATCCTTAAGGTCTATGAATGGATCAATAAAACCGATGCCATGTCATATTCCTGTAGAGGACAGATAGGAAGGGAATGGAACAGATTAGGAAGGACAGGATGATATTTTAGCATAGTTTGGAGACTCGGTGAAGATGGGAAGTAACAATTAAATTTCCAATACATACTTATTTAAAACGAAAATTCAATCTTAAAACACAGGCATCCTACAATCACCCTAATCTTTAAAAACACAATATTAATCTGAGTATATAAAACCATAAACTTCGGGACGAAGTTTTCTGAAGGGAGGAAGTATGTAACGACCCATTCCCCTGTTATAC